>JAHZNA010001391.1:0-16196 GCA_027743935.1 Sinodicranocentrus sp. ZH6
CTGACAATTGTATTTTTGTTCGTTTAATGTAGTATGGATATCATGTCATGTCATATGTTCTATGAGGTCTGCAATAAAGAATAATAATAATAATAATAATAATAATTTTAAGATATTTACTACTATTAAATGAAAATGCTTGAATACATGAACAATGAACATAGTCTTAGGTTGAATAAACACTCATTTTAAAAAAGTCAGTTTAAAAAATATGAAGCTTGTTAATGCAATAAAATAAATCTTGGAAGACTAGTTGTAGCTCGCAAGTTAAAACACACTTTAATCTCACAAATAAAATCGAAAGGCTCGTTTTAACCTAAGATAAAACAAAACAAAACGACTTCTTCTAAGTAAACCAAAAAACCCCACGCACAGTCAGCTGTACTTTCTATTGTGAGTGCATCACGCCATATAGTCAGTAGAACATCCTTTCTATGCAAAGAACACCCCAAATGGTCAATTAAACATTTTAACCCAACAACATAATATCACACAAAAACAACTTTATCAAAGTGAAACAAACCTTCATTTCGCTACTACACTCCATGTAGTCAGTAGTCCACTTTATTATTCAGTAAAACACCCCATAAAGTCAGTAAAGCACAACATTTATTCAGTATTACACCTTTGAGTGCAGGGCGTGCTAACAGTTGTGAGCGTAAGGGGGTGTTTTACAATGGGCTTATTCCGATGTATAATGTTAGTCTGTGTGGTATTAGTTGGGTAAACTACATCGGAAAAACTATTGACCATGAATGGGGATTTTTCCTGCTTTTAAGCCAGTCTGTGGGCACATTCGGCGAATTATAAATTTGTTTTATAAATATTTTATTTTTTCCATGACAAATTCATGAACAGAAAACATTATAAGAATTAATGCAAATTTAAGATTATTAATTTGAACTATATCATACCTATATGATAAAATCAAAATATGGGGTAATATTCCATTGATAATAAATTTCTCTGATGGGTAGGAGTGTTTAAGAGAAAAGTTTAATATAACAATATTCTTCAAGCTGAGTTTTTGTAAAAACACATCAAATAATTAAAAAGCAAGTACTTTGCCTTTTATAAAAATTATAATAATGGGCTTGCTTTTTAACCCAATAGCTTTTAATATTGTTTGACAAATTTGCGAGAGATAGATGAGTTTATTGATTTAGAGTACAATTGTTTTCTTGTCAATATCCCTCAATAAATCATGAATTAAATTTACGACCTTAAAAAGTTTGAAGCGTGTCACTATTATACTTATACTGTCACTTTTTATAATTTCATAGTCGTCAAAGTCAAGTTTAAGAGACAGCCACTAAAAGCAAATAAAACAGCAAAAAATTTACTTTTAACTTGAAAACTATAACTAAAGTATGTATTATAACTAAATAAATACAATAATCCGGATTAAAGCGGTTAAGAAGCAGATTTTTTAATGCATTAAATCCATTGTCTTAATCGTGGTTACAATACTCGTATTATTGGCAATAAATACTCATTTAAATACCAACAAGATTTTTAAACAGTTTGTAATCGCTTGTTGCCACAAAAGGTCTCTGAAACATAAATTCACAAGTTTATAAATATGTAAATAAAAATGGCCATTCAAATTTGTGCACAGAAGTTTTCAAAAGCTTCAATTTTTCTTAATATTTTGTGCATCTGTCTCTCTGAAAAAAGCTTCCAAGACAACAAAAATCTTTCAATTAAAATTTCCCACAAAGTAAAACTATTTTTCGAAAACTTTTACAACTGCGCTTTAACATTAAATAGAGTTGACTCACGCTTAGACCATTCGTTTCAAATTCTAGAATTTTTCGCAGGGAAGTCTCCTTTCATTATTAAAATTCATAAAATTAACAACAACGTTTCAGAAAATTCAACAAAGGCAAACCGTAAATGGGCTTCTCGTAAATTTATAGTCTGTTCTGTTGAAGTTTACTTTGAGAAGAAATTTAAAAAAGTCCATGAAAGCAATATTTTTCAAGAACCTCCAAAATATATTTGGTTTAATTTTTTCAGTAAATCCAAAGCAATTAATATTATAACTGCGCGATCTTACCGAGAAATAGTGTATTATGGACATCCCTCAGTTTATTTCGTTATTTTAAAATATTCAGCTGTTCATATCCTGTGTCTAAGCTGTAATGACAATAAAAGGCTTATAAATTTGTTCAATTTATTACCAACTTACGGGAAAGTTTCGGGGAATCTACCAACATACAATATACTATGGAAAAATATAAACTCCAACCCGAGTGGCAGGAGTATCAACATATTCAATAATTTGAAGACCCAGAATACCCGTAAAGCAAACAAAATGGACTGTAATATTCATAAGGGTTATACTACGACTGCCGCCCAATGTGTTTATATAATATTACATAAAACCCTAAATATATCAACGATATCTACTTCTATCTCAGATACCACAATGCACGGATCACTTTTTACTGGCATGTTTTTTTCAAATTCGAGATATTCTGCTCACAGAATTCAAATGCTTAGTTACGCTGTCGATTTACAACCTTATGGATTCATATTGGTACTTGGAGAACCTTTGAGCAATTTGCAGGCAATTGTGCTGCCCTTTGATATGCAAATATGGATTTGTTTATTGCTAGCTACTGCACAACTTAGTGTATTGTTTATAATCGAGTTAAAGAAACTTATCGGTCTTAAAGAATACCTAACAGTGCCCGATACAATTCAAGTGTGGTTTTCAATAATCGGGGTTTTACTCGACCAGCCAGCCAGTGGGTTTGTGACGAAAAAGATATTTGTAATCTGGCCACTATGGTGTTTCACTGCTTTATGTTTGAGTCAAACATATAAAGGAACAGTGTTTTCATTCTTGTCAAACACTCCAACCCCATGGATTCCAAGATCTTTGAATGAATTGGCGTCTAGTGAGTATTCAATGTTTACACAATCTTCTATGGCTTCTATAAATGAAACTTTGATTCTTAAATCAATATTTAAGCACGATATTTTGTGGGACATGATAAAATATCACCCGGAAAAAAGTGGGTCAGTTTTCGGGAAAATATTTGGACGTGTTCAGTGGATTTTAGGAACAGCTAGCACTGCGACTTCAAGCATTTTGAAAAATAACAGCGTATATAATCAATATACCAATGCAACGATACATATTCCCCAAGATTATTTCTACATAGATAGAGCAGATAAAGTGGAAGTTTTCAAATTGGGCCTTACATATTTTACAAAGAGTTGGATTTCACGGGTACAGCCTATGCCAATATTTATGCATAGATCAGGATGGACAGTGAAGAAGAATTATTTATACGAAATACTATGGAATAAACTAGCCCAGTTATTTGAATCCGGATTGTACAGTAGATGGGAAAAGTTCTCCTTGCAAGTTAAAAAGATTGATAACGTTAAAGATCATGCTATGAATCTGAACAAAGGGTTACTAAAGCAGATGGAATATAATCATTCGTTAGACATACGACACCACGCCAACCCTCGCTTTAACTCAAAGCAGGATGAAGTTACTTTGAAAACACTATTTCATTATATTTTCATGAATGAACAAAAGTCATCCCCATTCGGTGGTATTTTACCTGCTAAAGTATTCATTCAAATTTTCTGGTATGCACTTATCTGTTTGGGAGTGGTTTGTTGCGTGTTTTTGGTGGAGTGTCTGGTACATGCTTGTTACACGGCATGCAGAAAGTTTTAAAAAATTGTGACCATAAAATAATTTAAGTTAGTATTAGTACTAATGCAAAATATTTATCTAGTTGCTTGTGATGAAATGTATTCATAAAATAACTGTTTTCGGGATCTCATAAATGATTGTAATTGTAAGCTGTTGAAAATATATAATATAAGCGGGGCTTAAATACACCATATAAATTTCTTAATTTGAAGGAAGGAATCCAAAATTCGGTAAACTTAGATCAGTAACAGATGTTGCTAATACTATATTTATAATAAACTTTCTTGGAACACTTAAGCACGGTGTCATAAAATGAAATTGGATACCACGAGTAGACGAGTACTAATAAATATAATCTTTAATCAACAAAACACAAATTCAATTGCCATTTGCCATTGCTGCGTATTTGCACTTGAAATCCAGCCACAGTTTTTACTACTTAGAATCATAAGTGGTAGTCAATATATGGATTTTATTTTGACGGGGTTCTCGTTCTTAATAATTTTTGTCACACAGTTTTGTGTCGATTTTGGGGTTAGAGTCGACAAAAGTAATTTATAAACCCTGGCAAGGTCTTATTGGTAGAGAAATTGTGATCATATGTAATAATAGACTTGTAAAATAGATACATTTAGTATGAAAGTTGTTCGATGCCAAATCCGAACACTACTCGTCAATGCCTTCATTTTGATGTACTGCAAGCCTTATGATGCTGATTGGTGTAATCCTTTGTGGATTGGATTCATGCATTTACCATGACACTATGAAATTAGATTTTAAAAACTACCCCGAGCAATCATCAATACAAAATCTGCTTGAAATGTGGTCACTCGCTGTTAAAACACTTTTGAGAGCTAATAGTTACTGCAATATCAAAGGAGCCTTGTAAGGAAAAAACTGTCCCTTTTATAAAAACTAATAAAAGCAGGCACGGCGGATGTCTTATATCTGATTTGCTAACGTGTTTATTATATGCGTTAACCAGATAAAAATATAGTTCTTCAAAACCCAAACAAAAGTAAATTTTCTGGCATACTTAAACAAATATAAGTAAGCAGTTTCCTCTAGTCTATTGTATAGGGTATACTATTTAGACACAAATTCACCACAATTTGCATTCACACATATGTGCGTCATTAAACTTCACAACAGGAAAATTATTACGAAGCGCTGGTTTTGACAAGGAAAAAATGATCACTTAAATGAGAAGGCTATAACCCTAATGAAAACTTATAATACATTTAATCAGCAAAATGTCATTCTGCTTACATTAATTCCCATTGAATGGTTAATACGTACACACTTAACAAAGTCCTTGTCCGTCGTTCCTAAATTGAATAAATAAAAAATCACTGCCTGTTAGCAAGTTTCGCAGTTTTCGTTTATTTAATAATTCTCAACAGATCTAAAAATATTATATTTAAATAAAAGCTCATATTTTATAATTCTCTTGTGCCCGTGAATATTTGTTAGTATTCAATAACATTTACCATGTTAAAACAAAAAAGGTGGAAACTTGACTGTGCCATTGTCTTAATAACGTTTTTAGTGTTTACCCCTTTTTTGTTTGCAAATGGCCAATTGATTCTCGATATCACAAATCTCGTAAACTCTAAGGTCTTGACAGGATTATACAACAATGGAAATTGGAAAACCATTTTGGAAAATGTGACAAAAAATTCGGAATCCGGATTTTACTACAGACAAGGTAATATTTTCAAACTTATCTATTGCCCTTATCAGCTATTTTTATAATGCTGTCTATTTTGTTGCAACATTTATTTAAAATGTAACGTTGCACCAAAAGTAAGAATTTAGGAATAATATTTAAGGCTTTATAATTTTTAATCTTTGACACCTTCTTCAGTCATCGTTCATGATTATTTCAAAGACCTTGTTTGTTATATTTAAAACAAAGGCAAGACAACACACTACATTTTTACAGTTCTTAAAGAAAACGTCATATTTGACCTTGTAATTGTCGTGTGTTCCTTTTAAGCTTTACAAATGCTTGCATAAATAAAATACAGTTACCAATCTTTGAGGTTTTATATTTCCGTACAGGAAACCTTATACTAGTTTCCAGTATCATTCATACAGTAAAAAGTAATATGCGCTGGATTTACCAGAGTAAATATAAACCAGTACTAAAATTCTTAATGCACTTATTAGTAGTACTCATTCGATGGCTAAAATTGATAACGCTGGTCGTTGTCAACATAAGTTTCGAAATTTAATGAACAATTAATCCGAACCTCAAACTAATTAGGAGTCGAGATTACTGAATAGTTTTTTAAAATTAGAATTTCGAAATTTATACCTTTGACCTTTACAGAATGAACATAAATCTAAATGTGTTATATATAGTTTGTCCTCATTGTTTTTAGTATTATTAAAACTGTGTAAAATATTGATTAGGCATGCAAATAAGTGTCTTTGTAATCACAAACTAAATATAGCTATAGTCAAAATAGGTGTAGTGTTCATAGAGTAGTATACATTGTAAAATATTCACAGTAGGATTTGGTGTTTTGGTGTTATGCTATGAACACATATGACACATGACGAATACAATCTCAAAGATACAGGAGTAAAACTCCTGTCTCAAAAATCCTTTATGCATAATTTTATCTCCCACCTTAATCGCATAGTGTGAAAATCCAAACTCGCGTGACTGGAAGAGAACAACCCGTTAATTACACCTTAAAGTATTTCATGTAATGGAACATGCGCGAAGCATGCTATCCTTTACACAAGTTGTTATACTTCGGGCATTGCGTCCAAAAATGTGGTTTTGCACATCCAGCATAAAATATGAGATTTGATGTTTCTCCGGATGACCTATATGGTTTGATTTATGAACAAAAACCGCTAAAGTATGTCTTATAGTGGAGATACAAAATTAGGAACAATGCAGAGATAACATGGTAAAAAGCTATTTACAGCTATGTTTTTCATTCTTACGTGAGTCCTGTTGTTATAAATGATATTTTCATACGTAACTTACTCACTCAGCATAACCGCGCAGAAAGGACAAATGTCATAAGTTGTCCTGGCTCATTTGTTGACGCTTTTCTACCACATTTATTAATTGAATTATCCCATGGGGTGTAGGAAAGGATTCTCATTTTTATGCAACAATCTAACCAATTTGACATTAGACATTTTTGAATTGAACAAAATGTCAACAAAATAACATGATTAACCAACTTCACATCATTATTTTCACAGAATCCTCAAGCACCTCATTAGCTGACGAGAAATTTGCTAATGTTATTGCAACGATAAAGAAGGATTTTTCGAGTTCGAAAAAAGAAAGTTCAAAGTCTCCGCCTGTAATTTCTGGATGTCGAGTATGTAGTAATTTGCTTTACTCGGATAAAAATTATGCAATAATATAATAATAATTTACCGGCATTTGCGGCATTCCCTTAATTACATGCTTTTCATACCACATTTTTATAGCATATCTTGGATGTCATCTTGGAGGAATCAAAGTACCCAAGTTAAACTTCCTAGGGATATTTTAGAGAATTTTAGTATTTCTCTTGAATGATACTAGACGCAACTGCAAGTTAAGTAACTGCAACGACAGCATAGATGATTTGAGTTCATTCACTGAAAAAACGAAAACCATGGATTTCCTAAAAAGTCAAAAGATCCACCGAGCATATCGCTATACCTTCGCCGACATTAAATGCTCTCATAAAGTTAAAATTTTGCAACACGCAATTTCAAATGGATTCACCCTAATTTTAACAATAAAAGTCAACACTGAGGACTTTGTTCCTTCATATGAAATTTTTAAACAGCACTGGAATAGAATCGTTCACCATAACACCGAAGTATTGAAAAAATTGGAAGGACCCACCCCCCTTGTGATATATCTCATAGAGTTTGAGTCCAACAAAAAAACAAACTCAGCCAACGGAGACAGTTTTGAAGCGCTAAACTACAAAAACTTTGTATCAGCCACGGTGATACAGCTATCAGTAGAAAAAAACCAAACTCATATTCTAAATTTGGTCCCGTTTGAAAACGAAGGGGAAAACCCTAACCAGAAAAATATCAATCCAGCAAACTCCCTCATTCCTACCTGTTGTCCATCTGAAATTGGGCCAGGTGAAAAAAAATTGGGGATTTTAGAGTATTTGGAAAGTGCCAAAGGAATGTTTAAACGGATCTATATTGAATTTTGTAAGTAAATCTTTTCTAGCTTTTTTGCTGCTTAAATTTTGCTGTTTTCTAATTCCCGTTCGTCATCTTTTCACCACAGGGGACTACGTAGAACTTTCCAGATGTTCCTTGCATGGGGACAATACTGAAGAAAATATAAAAAATAATCATTGTCCGTATAAGATAAAAGACAGTTTTCAAAATCAAAAATTTGAGATATTTTTACAAATTAAAACCACCGAGATAGGATCCATGGAAACTATTTACTACACAGAATTTGGTTATATCCCCCCCCACATTAGTCATGTATTTTGACGAAAGGGCCTACACCTGGACAGAGAAAAATAGTGAGCTCTTTGGCAGTTTCACAAAAGAGACTAGTATCGCCTGCAGTATAGATTTTGGGGGCATTTCAGAAGTTGCAAAAATTAACCCTTCCAAGTCCATTCAACCCTGTCAGCCGCTAATGAATATAGCGTCGTTATTAATTTGGCGGCTTCACTTTGAGCTAGAACTAGAGGAAAATGACTATGACTATGAGTACATTTCCACAACGGTTTTTAAAAATCTGGAAGAAACAAACAAAAAAAGACATAAATTTCTTCAAGAGAATCCGACAAAGGAAGTAGTTCTTCACTTTCAATTTATTCAATCAGAGGACTTTACCTCATATCACTTGTATTGCAACGAGAAAAAATTAAGATTGAATCAATTCTACGAAGCAATTGTGAGCTGGGCGGCATTTCGCAATATCACTGTAATTTCAAACTCTGTCCATGAACAATTTAAGAGAAAAGAGTCTGGCTGGCTGAACACGGCAAATCCTCCAAAGGATTTAAAACCTTATATTGAAGTTAACACCCCAGTGCTTCGAAACTATCCGGGTTCAATGTTACCTTGGTTTGGAAAGTTGGACGCGTGCATTCCAAATGGAAACAATGACCTTCACCCTAGACAACCTTTAGTTGCTAATTTAACTGGGGTAACAATCGAGTTCAATGTTGAATACGGTTTGCCAGTGAAAGTTAGTGAAATACAAACTGGACTAAATACTGTCGCAGAAAAATTTCAGAGGTATGTAGTTAGTCTTAATAGGGATGTCAACTTTGTGAAAAATGTAACAGCAGCGGTACAAGAAAATATTCGAATTGGTCAAAAACAAAAGCAGGTCAATGGGTCAATTTTTATTCAAGGGGATTTACCCCAAGATAAATATCTTCATACAGATTATTCTCTGGAAGTTGCAAATTTAGCCAAAGAAGTTGTAAAAGATTCCAGTCCAAAGTATGCTGGTGTTCATTTATTGTCCGCTAAAATAAGTGCTATAAAATGGGAAAGTTTAGGAACCGCCACAAACCAGATTAGAAAGATGCTTCCGAAATCAGTCTCAGTTGGAGTTGCATTCCTTGATTGTGTTGCCGCTCTAAACGTTTTTCTAAAGGCTGAAAATAGACATGATACAACAATGAGCCAACTCAACTATATTTTTTGCCAAGAAACTAAAACATTCGCAAGTAGTGAAAGCAAGTACAAAATAGATGAGCTATTGGATGGCCATTTAGTAATTCGAAATACATTTCAAAAGCTGTTCCCATCATTAAATGTGCACTTTCAACTCATCCCGAGGAAAACTGAACCAGATCAATTATTGAACTTTGCAAGCGTTGTAAATGAATTTGCAAGTGGATACAAAATGAGTTACTTTCTTTGTCTGGCTTTTGACGACGCCCTAAATAAATACAGCGGGTGGTGGCGGATTTCGGATTATTCGGATTTGGCAAATCCTTCCGTTTATATTGAAAAGGAAGCAGGTTTGTTAATTACTGGCCATTTTCATGTCTTCTCGTTTTTATGCTTGCTTATCATTCATTGATTCATTCATTGCAATTTTTAGATGGCAAAGACAAATATAAGGACTCAAATAATCCTAATCCTGCAGAAGGGACTAACTCGGATAAAATCCCATTGTGGGCTTTAATAACTGGAGTAGTTGTCCTAATTGCTGTAATTATTATTGCAACTTTCGCCGGTGCATATAAACTAGGAAGAAATACTAAAGTATTGACAGAGGCAGAAGTTCAAGAGTTTATAAATGGAAGATCTACTTGTGCTATGGGAAATGCAATGTCACTAAATGACCTCAACGATTATATCTCAATGAGATTTAATATGAGCTATGAAATGCAAAAATTTATTCTGCATTCAGGTACAACAATAGTTGTTTAAAAATAGTTTAATAATTAGAGTATTTTTTTAAATGTTCACATAACTAAATTTCCAGTCTCCAGCAAGATTTTGGGAAAGGGCAATTTTGGAACAGTTTTTGAAACAAGTGTTCGTGGAAAGCCTGTCGCTGTCAAGGTTCCCAATGATGAATGCTCCAAGACCAATTTCAAAAGTATGCTTACCGAAGTCAAACTTCTTTCGTATATCGGGGAACATGAAAATGTTATCAAATTTGTTGGCGCATATGTAAAAGAGATTAGCAAAGGGATCATACAAATTGCTACTGAGCTTTACGAAAATGGATCTTTAGAAAGTTATCTAAGGTCAAAAAGAAATATTGGTAGATATGCAAACCAGCCTTGTGATAATAATGCAATAGACGGATATCAGCTTATTCGGTTTTCTAAAGAAATTGCTGCAGGCATGGCGTATATATCGGAAAAGCGGGTATAATACTATTTTTTCAAATTTTATAGTTTTCTATGAAACGCATATTTCACGGCACGATTTTTTTGCTAAGGTTGTTCACGGGGATTTATCTACAAGGAATATTCTTCTTGATGGAAATTACACTTGCAAAATTGCAGATTTTGGGCTAGCTAGGAAATTGTACGAGTACAATAAATATGTAAAGCAAAGCCAGGAACCTTTGCCGTGGCGGTGGATGGCTTATGAGTCTCTGGAAAGGATGGAGTTTACTACAAAGTCGGACGTTTGGAGCTTTGGAATAACTTTATGGGAAATTTTTAGTTTAGGTGAGTCATATAGGAATTTGATATTTTTTGTAGTGATAACACTGTAAAACTTTTTCATTAAAAGGTGCCGTTCCATATCCGGGCCTATCTTGGACAGTGAATTTCTTAAATGATATTCGTAACGGGATGCGGATGGCAAAGCCCCAATTTGCTTCGAATGAAATGTAAAAAAACGAAATGATTTGAAAAATGAAAATGATATCTAGAGTTAGCTTAATTTGCTTAATTTGTTTTAGCTTCTCCAAAATATCGGATTGTTGGTATCTTGAGCCAGAGAGCAGGCCTGAGTTTGAAGAAATGTGTGAATTCTTTGGTGCTGGGGTAAAAAATGACTATTTATCCAATTTGTCTCCTTGTAATGAGGAGAAGGTCGAATCTTCGTCAATGGTTTGTAATCAACTTTATTCAAATGACTCGATTTAACATTTTATTTAACTAAATACTGATTGTAAGCTAATCGTAATTTCAAGTAGTTTAACATGCTACATGTACACAAATACTTCATATACATGCTAAGAGTATTCCCTTCACATTATTGTAACAGAGTGTGGGATAGGGACAAAGTTAAACTTTACAGCTGTCTTAAATCTGAGCTTTCTCTAATTCTCATCATCATCTCCAGAAACAAAGTCATTACTTTCATCGTCATCATCATCTCCGGAAACAAAGTCATTACTTTCATCGTCATCTTCAAGTTCTTCTCCCTCGTTATTATGATTTCTATTATCATCCAGCGCTTCTTCCACAACTCCGTCATGTTTCTCATCCATTTGTCCTCTTCGAATCAGCTTCATCGGACATTTTGCTCGCATCAGTTCCTCTGAACATAGTCTTCGCATTAGATCCATTGGACGTTGTCCTCGTTTATTTATTGCGGAGAAATCTGCCCCATAATCTCTCAGTGTCACCAACTTTCTTATGTAGACTTCATCTTCTTCATTTTCGAGCTCACAACGACCCAGGTAATGTAGTGGTGTATCACCCCTCGAGTCTTTTGCATTAATAAGAGCTCCATTCTTCAGTAATAATGTTAAAGTTTCCATGCTCCCATTTACAACAATAAAATGAAGACAAGTTTGACCCACTTTGTTCCTCAATTTACAGTCAGCCCCATTTTCCAGAAGGAAGGAAACTAGGTCATGGGATTTTGGCAGTGTTTTGGTTACCAAATGAAGGAGAGAATTTCGACTATTGATCTCAATCATGTTATAATCGAAACATTTACTTTTAAACAACTTCAAAGTCTTCACTAAAGGTTCCACTGGCAGATTAGTAAATGCGCTATGAAGTGGAATTCTGCCTTTGTCATCGACCATGATAAGATATCGTCCAGCGTCCGAGTTCACAATCGTTTCACAAAATGCATGAAAAGTTTTCGCTGATAATCGACTAGCATAATGAATCACGTTCATTTTCCTTTCGTCAACTAGTCCAACGTCACCTCCGTTTTCCATTAGGAGGTGAGCAATTCGGAGCTTCTGGTTTGACAGCATTTCACTAGCCACTCCACGACCTGTTATCACTACATGGAGGGGAGTGCAACCTTGATCGTCTTTTTCTTGTACACTTGCTCCAGATTTTAATAGAATGTCACAAATTGTTAAACTGGGCCAAGACGAGTTCGCTTGTGCTTTTAGCCGCATAGTGAAGAGCTGTCTCCATTTTCAAATTGACAATCTGACAATCCTTATAAAATATTTCAAACAACATTTCCACAAAAGTTGTACTGCGTCCACCTTCAATCGCATCAAAAACAATGGAGCTTCTGAAATTTTCCCAATCAGTCCCGTCCAACATATCAGGCTTCATTTTGATCAGCAATTTGATGATTTTTACAAGGCACTCATCTTCCTCAAGGCATACCTTCATCATGCTGACACAAGCGTGGAAAAGTGTGGAGAAACCAGTGTCACTAAAAACTCTGTTTCGACATTCTTGATCTTCTAAAAGGTACTTTACACCTTCAACAAATCCCACTCTGATTGCTAAATGAACAGGGGAATAATGTATTCCATCAAATTCTCTCCAAAATTCGATAACTTTTACACCTTTTCCTGTGCAAAAGTCGCAGGCTAGCTTGAGCTCGTCAATATTTCTGCGCTGAATAGAAAGGAAAATCGATTCTCCATCTAATTTAGCTCGTCGAAGTAACTCGAGCTGATTTGATACATCTGACCATTCATTAAGCTTGGATTGTAAAATATCAAACGGCAAATGTCCCTCGTTATTCTTCAACAAACCATCAGCTCCAAGTGAAAGTAGATCTGAGATGATACTCGGATATTGTCGTGCAGCAACATGTAGAGCCGAGTCCCCGGCATGATTAATATTATTGACGCAAGTCTTGCTAAGAAAGCTTATTGAGCGAATCACATTAATATTCCTACTTATTGCTTTTACTGCATGATGAAATACCCCATTCCCGTCACTATCTGGTATGTTTGGATCCACCCCAACGTCAACGAGAAATTCCAGAATTGATTCACATTTTCCATTGCTTATCGCAATCAGCAAAAGGGACCGGCCCTTTTTATCCCTCTTGTGAAAATTTACTTTAAGTGATCTCAATAATTCCAAAGTTTCCACTGAAACATCTTCGCGTTTGCTGAAACTAGCTATGAGAAAATCAAAGCCAGTGTTCATGGTCTGTGTAAACAAATCCCCATTTCCTGTTTTCACTAAGAGTTCAACAAGCTTGTGTAATTCTTCTGAGGGAACACGCTCAGCTGCATAAAGTAGCCAGTTTTGTCTAGTTCTCTCTTCTTCATTAAGGGAAATTTCATGGCGAATATAAAACTCTATGATTTTCACCAAGTCTGACCAATTTACATAGTCAATGAGATTATACAAAACAGAGTTGTCATCTCTATCAAGGGCAGTTAAACTGGCACCATGCTCGAGTAAATATTTAGCAATTTCAAAAGAGTTTGCACTGTTACCATCAAATACTAGAGAAAGCGGGGATGTTCTGCTAGGCTCTCCATTGGCATTTAACCCTTCCGAAATCAAAAACTTTAAGGCTTCAAAATGTTGATGAAGGGCTGCCGTCTGGATCAGGTTTCCTTCTCGAGTTGATCCGTGTATATTTGCTCCATGTTCGATTAAAAATTGAATAATATCCATATTTCTTCCATGCACAATGGCAATCTCAAGTAGGGAACATCCATCTCGTCGATCAATGCCGCTAAAGGTGATATCTTCAACTGTCAATAATAGTTCTAGGGTTTCTATCTTTATAAACTTCATAGCGTAGTAAACTAGTGATTGTCTAACGATTTTTGAAGATACTTTAAACAGTTTTTGAGTTTTTTCTGGAATTTGATCAATTAAAAATAAGATCAAATTGTGAAGCTCATTTGGTTCAATCCCGTTTGCACACAATTGGTGAATAAAAGTTTCTTCCCTGTAATTTGTTTTTAACGGATCGGCTCCAAGTTTTATTAAAGATTTCATCATCTCCAGATGGACATTGTTGTCTAGGAGAGGAGATTCGTATTGATTTCGTAAGCCTTCAACAACCTGGAGAAGAGTGTCATCTACACCGACAAGAATTTCAAGTGTGAGTATTCGACCATTTAGATTATCCTCGGATAAGTTGCTGGTGTTTTGAACACAAGTCTTAACCAGATTTCTCATGTTAGGCTGACTGATAACCTCGCTGATTTCACTTTCGCCATTCCTACACGAATCAAAGAGGTACTGGACAGCGTTATAGTCACCAAGTTGAACTGCGAGATGGAGAACCGTGAAATCAGCTCGAGAGTGAAGAATGTGTATTCGAAACGTGTAAAAGTATGCTTCGCATTTATTCCGAAAATCCTCTGGTAAATGAGGTATGCCTGGTTTTAATCCATTTTCCAGTAGAAATAGTTTTTGCTCTTCGGATTGATGCATCTTGTCCTGTTCTGAAAAATACATATTTTGAGAGTTATTTTGCAAAAACACAAAGAATTAAAATAAAGCCTCTTTGGACGAAATATTTTATTTATAAATAATGTGCTTTAAAAATATATATTCAATATTTCCGTGAAGTGACGTTAAATAAAATATTATTTGACAATAAAAAAAACATTTCCTTAAATCACTATGACTTACATTTGACATTCACCTGTCAAACAGTGCATTAATGTATGTTCATGAATGATGACGGCAACGGCACACCGATTGTGAAAACAGCTACAGCTGACAGCTCTGACACATGTGACCCTCACCCTAGTCACTTGTCGGGACACAAAAGAAAATCAGTAAATATAAATGTGTTGTCCCAAATCTCCCAAACCTCAAACTAGCGTCATTAGTCTGTTTGTTTTATCAATAAAAAATATTGGAATTCGAATAAACTTAACCATACAAAATACACTCACAGATCAATTTTTTACACTCAAAAATCCAATTTTCCATACATATATACCTCAACTCTTTCATCAAATGAAAAATGGTCGACATCTGGAAAAAGTTATTTTTCAAAATTTGGCTTTATTTTAACCCGAAACACATTTACTTCACTTTGTTTACCTCTGACGACGAGTGAGTCAGCTGAAATACATAAAACCTCTAGAAATGAAGGTGACAAGGCGACAGCACCAGGCACCAATGCTACAGCACCAAACACCGAGGCTACAGCACCAGGCACCAAGGCTACAGTACCAGGTCCGAGCACCGGTCTCCAATAGACTACTTATAAATGCATACCAAGTTCTGCAATGCAAAAGAAAGGGTTCCAAAGCAAATCAGAGTGGATATACAGCAGGAAATTACTAAACTTTGTATCACAAGACATTCTGATATCTTCTATTATACATGGTATTACTTCACTTAAAATATGCCTTAATACTTTATATATATCCTCACTCATGGCATTAAAAGATGTTTAGGTTATGTTATGTTGTTAGGTTATGTTGTAGTAAGTAGAATAAGTAGTAGTCTGCAGTAGACCTACTTTTACTATAGTAATGCTGTAGACACACTTCCACCCTAGTCTGCTGGGGACCCATTTTGGTCTGCTGGGGACCCTGCACCGATGGGAATGCAAAGTGGGAATACCGGATTGTGCATTGTGCGTATATGCACATGCATCACATTCCACCACGTGTTGTTTCGCTTTGCTTGATGTGGAGAGAGTATGGGCTGAGATCCGGATGCACTTCGCTGCAAAATCTCAGCTAAGCAGCAAAAGTACACTGGTCATCATTTGCCTGAATTCACTTCACAATTCACCCTTATCTAAAGTCCAACCATTGTTAAGGTATTCGAAGGAATTCAATTTTTTATTAAAGGCTGCTGCTTTAGCTGCAAGCCTTTTCTGGGATGCAGCTGAAATCTAAACTGCGCTTGAAATCATGAGCGTCACCATCACC
>JAHZNA010001392.1:0-30215 GCA_027743935.1 Sinodicranocentrus sp. ZH6
TAATACCATTAAAACCACCAGGGATAGAATTAATATGAAGACGGACTTCGGAAACAGGATCATTGTATAACTTTGGGTGTCTGCTTAAATTCTTTCTGATGAACAATTTGTTTTTAACTGGAATGCTAAATCAAAATTTTGAAGAATATTGAAGAACAGTTGGAAGAGACTAACAGAGATATGAAACTGAAGTATTTAACAGACAGGAATAATAACTAGGTACACAAATTGCTTGTTTTATGATATCAATAATTAGGCCATTAAATTTATGAGAACAAAAGGATTTTAGCTAGTCTTCTAATTTAGGTGTCGGGCTGTCTGGCAGATCTGCATACCTTTGCTATTCACTAGCTTCTGCCATCGTGAAAAAGTACGACGAAGTTATCCCAATGAACTGCAATAAGACGAATCAGTAAACGAGCTGCATTTAAAACCGTTTTGGGGATCACACTGCCAACATTTCCCAGCAGTAAAAAAGATTTTAAAAATACATTAGTTACCACCAAGGAAGCCTACGCTTCCAAGTTCCCCAGAATGCAAACGTAACGATGTGTAAGATGTTTTAACGTTTTTGTAGACGATTTATTTTCCATCTCCGCCAAATCCTTCAGACTACCGCCAATGCCGTCAACTTACCGTTAGCATAAACTGCCAAAATCCATTGTTCAAAATTGAATGGTCTTCTGAACAGTGACCTCAAAATCCTCTTGGTTTGCAAATCATGATCGCATGAGTAGAATTGACAACAAAGAAATTCACGATAGTGGAGTTTGCCTGGAACATTCCCTTTTCTCACTGCATCTGTCTGCTGACTTGAGTGAGTTTTGCATTTCCTGTGGGTGTTCCCAATGTTTATGCTTGCATGGTTTTGAATGCTCCGTGAAACCTCATTGTAATTGTAAAATGCAGATGCCCAATAAAAATACAACTCGCTAATAAAAAATAGTTAATAATTAGACCTCAAGTACCATACTTTAATATAATAACAATACATATGTACATCATTGTTATTTACACAATCTCTCTGCGAACTGAATACACCGTTTTTTTTTACAAAAGAAAAACAAAATAACTTAAAAGAGAACCCTCTTCACACTCTCCTTCATTTACACCGTCGTTCGTTTTGAAAAAAAATGTCCTCTAAAAACCATTTTCATCTCTCAATTTTTATTTGAACAGGTCTTTAGCATAATGCCATATCCTGAAAAAGTATTCGTTTCTTCGGAGCAGCGCCGACCTGGAATAGGACCTAATATCAGCGTCCATCCCAGCTTCCCTCATCCACGAACAAGTCGTCTCCGTTAGACTCAGTGATGGGGTCTCCTTCTCTGTAGTCATCTCGTCGTCGTGACCTGCAGCTCGTTGCTCAGCCATTGCTGCAGGGTCTGCCGGAAATTAACATAAAAAGCGTATCAGAGAATGCTTTAGATTGCATGCTCGAAAAAAGTTGAAATCCTCACCCAATTTGGGTGCTGCGAAAAGAAAATTCTTTTTAGACGCATTTCCATGAAACATATTTTTTTTCCAAAAATATTTCCAAACTCACTAGCATGGGTTTTGAGAACGACGTTATTGGAAGCGACAGGCAAACTAATTCCAACTGCGTTTTCAGCAAAAACCCTAAACTGGTAAACAGACTTTTCCTTCAAGTTGCTAATTTGGTATTGCGTAACACTCGTCTCAAGAGTGACAACTTTCTCCCAGCTACTCGACCCCTCCAGTTTCTTCTCAATAATGTAACTTGTAAGTTCCCCACCTCCAGTGGACTTTGGAGGGAACCATTGAAGAGTTACAGATCTGCTGGTTACTGACAGCACTGTCAAGTTTTGTGGTGGGGATGGGGCGGCTGTTTTGGAATAAAACGAAAGCATTTTTTTTAGAAGAAATCTCATCAAAAATATACCCCAAATTTTCAAAAACTCACTGATTCGTTTGCCAACAGCGATGGCGTCATCCTGAATCATGATAAATTCCGAGCAGTCGTTAGCTTCACTGACGGAACAGACTCGGAAGTGGTAGCTGACATTGGTCTTCAAACTCGCAATGTCCATCGAATTCCCTTCCACGACGCCACACTTTTGCCAAGCCTTTTTATTCAGCTCCCTTTTCTCAACCAAATAGCCAACAACATCGTTCGGCTTTTTAGGCTCTGTCCACCTAAGAGTGAAGCTTGTACTGGTCATTCCCGATATTTCAAAAGGTACTTCAGGCGGAGGCAATTTATGATTTTCTCAGCATCTCCAAGTTCACAGGTTCGGAAATCAAGGGTTCGGATTTGCCCACGGAATTCTCGCAAGTTACCCTGAACATGTATTCCGCCGCTTTGTTGACATTTTGAATCGTGTATGAAGTCACTTCTGAAGATACTTCGCAGACTTTGGTCCAACTTCCTGTTTGTGTTCTTTGGTCTACTGAGTATTTTGTAATTTCCGAGCCTCCATCAGATAGTGGAGGATTCCAGTTGAGTTTCACAGACTCGTTGGACTCAATAGGGAAAATTCCAAAAGGGCCTTCAGGTGGGTCAGGTCGCTCAGCTTTTGTTCTGGATTCGTCTATCACGCTCACTTTTATGGAAACTGAAGACGATGAGGTCTTATTTTTCGCTGTGAACACGTAATTTCCTGCGTCTGTGGCTTCCGTTGTTTTTCTAATCACGATTGTGCTGCTCTTGTCGCTGAAATTTGTGGAGTCGTTGTTCCTCGTCACTTGGATGTCTGGTTTTGGGTGGCCGGTGTAGCCAACTTTTAGGGTCATTTCGGAACCTAATGTTTGGCGGCTCTTGAAAGGTTGTTTCTGTTATCGTTTCCGTTGTCTCGTCTGTTTCAACCGTCAAGCAGATGGTTTCTGGAATACAAAATCACGTGATTATTTATTTTTTTCAATTTTATTAATTTCTTGCACAAAAATAAAAAAATACCTTGAACGGAAACGTAGCATTTTGACTGTATCGTCGTAGTTTTATTCTTGACCACGCAAGTATAAGTCCCCTCAGTATCCGCACTCGTGTCAACGACCGTAAGCTTCGCCACCCTATTCTCGTAAATAGCCTCATTGGAAGAAAATTCCTGTCCGTCCCTCCCCCAAACGACAGACTCCTTGCCGTCCCCTCCTTTAACGACACACTTCAAATTCAAAGTCTTCCCAATCCCGACAACAACGTCTTGAAGCTCTTCCACAAACTCGAGACTGCTGACAACTTCCTTTTGAATGACAAAAATGTCAGATTCAGGTCCAGGCTCGGATTTTCCTACAGAATTCTCAGCCGTAGCTCGATACACCATTTGAGTTCCTTTCTCAACTCCATAAATGGTGAATACCGTTTCCTCAATTTTGAAGTCTGGATTGACCACGGTCCACGAGGATTTGGAGGAATTGCGAGATTCTATGATGTAATTTGTGATTCGTGACCTTCCATCCGAGTCTGGGGCTGGCCAGGAGATTGTGATGGAATTGTCGGATTTTTCTAAACACTGAGGTTTTCCTGGTCGAGTGGGTGGGGCTATTACGTTAATGGCGACCTTGATTTTATCCTCGCCGCAGGAATTCCAAACCTTGAATTCCACGCTGGAATCGCTTTTCACGGAATAAATGGCGATTTCACTGACTTGCTCTGTTCTCTCGTTAATCTTGAAGTCGAGCTGGCTATCTTGAACGATCCACTTTGTTTCTGCGGCTGGGTTACCAACGTCGTAGGTCACTTTTATTGTGACGTTCTCGTTTTGCTTGACGGTCGTCGTTTGGTTGATTTCTGACCTGTTGGTTATCTTGGGGCTGGCTTGGACCGCTGCAGAGAAAAAAAATAGATGACAATTTTAATCATTTATTTTTGTAAGAAAAAAAACTACAAAAATCTCACTCACTTGTGAAGTAAATGGTGGTACAGGTCTCGACAGTGGTCCCGACAATGGTACATTTAAACTCGACATCTTCACTTCGAATAACTTGACTCACTCTGAGAATCCTTTTTGACCCCTTTTTGGTGACTTTATACCGATCTCCAGATTTAACAACGATATCTCCATTCCTTATCCAAATGACGCTACAACTTTCCTCAGAGACTTCAACTGTGAGCTCCATTTCGCCATTTTCGGTGCAGCTGGTGATTTCAGGTAGTTTCCTTTTGAAGTAGACTGTAGGCTCGGTGACGGTTAGTTGAGCTTCAGCAGAGTAATTTTCCTCAACTCCGATTCTGCAAGCGTAAACGCCTTCGTCTTCAACTGTGGCGTCGACAATGACGAGTCTTTGGCGTTTCCCGTCAATGGCGAGTTGAACGTGTTCTGAGAATTGGATCTCGACGTCATCTTTGTACCAGTGGACGAGGGCGTCACCTTTTGAGAGCTCGATGTCAAAAAAGGCTTTTTCGCCTCGAGGGACTTCGGTGTCGTGAAGTTTCGTTTTTAGCTCGGGTGGCAGTTCTGGAGAGAAATAAAGAAAGTGAGAGACTTTCATCGGGAATGGGAAAAAAAAACTTTTGTGCAAATATTATTTACTCACCGACAACGTTCATATCACATGAGCACTCTTTTTCGTTATCAAGGATCACGACCGTGTACTCTCCTTCGTCATGAACTGTGATTGACTTGATGACGAGCTGTCTCACTTTTTCGTCTTTGATGAATTTGATCCTATCGCTTTGCTTCAAAGGCTCTCCATCCTTGTGCCAAGTGACTTCTGATGTTTCCTCTGACAATATTACTGTGAACAGGGCTGTCTCGTTTTCAACCACTTCCATGTCTGTGAGTTTTTCGCTGAATGAGCACTGTTAAATAAATCATGTGATTAAAAAGCCACATTAAAAGTTTTTCCATAAAAATTCTTTTTTCTGGACAAAACTTGACTAATATCAAGCAGCAGAAAACTTACACAGAATGAATTTATCAGTGGGATAGTAAAATTAATTAAAAATTATCCGGAAAAAAAACTTATATTTTCCACTGTTATTTTTCGGACGAAAAATTCACAACGAAGAAATAGCCAGAACAAAATCCTCCGGAAAATACACCATTAAAATACTTTCATCCGGAAAAAGTCACACATATATTTTATAGTTTTTCCGGAGAAAAAATGTTCTCCGCATAAACATAATTTCCAAATAAATGAAAAAAAATTCAATAAACAATTTAAATTTACCCGGAAAAACTCTTATTTGAATAATGTACAAATGTACAAAGCCGGAAAAACATAATTTCCCCATATATTTTTTTAAAAACGTCAACTCACCTTCCTCTTGACGACGACAGTAGTCTCATTACTAACAACACTCTGTCCCGACCCAATGACGATAGAATGGACCCCCTTCTCATCAACGCTGACATTGGAGACCCTCCTAATATACCTAATATGAGTACTGCTCTCCTCCACAAAAGTGTTGGAAGTCACCTCCTTATTATTCTTGTACCACTTATGCTCATATACAATATTCGTCTTCTTCACAACCACCACCAGCTCCAAAGTCTCCCCAACCTCTACATTAGTTACCGGCTCTAGTCCCTCAAGCACCTCAGGGGGGCTTATCAAAACATTCAAAGAGCTCGCAGCCTCTTCCCCCGTCTTAAAATCCGCCTTTTTCCTCAGCCTCACATTCAAATCTTGGTCAATTTCCTCCGAGGTGTAAGACGACTTGCGGATTTTATACTCTGTCTCCAAATTCTCCACAGTGTACGGCTTATCTTGCGACCTCATCAAAGGAATGGTAGCGTCAGTGATGGAATACTCGACAGACTCCTCTTCCGTTGAGCTCTGCTGGACGCTTATTTTCCTTCCTGGTAATTTTATTTTGTAGTCGCCCTCAATATCTTCAAATGTTTGGTCCAACTGCTTCAGCGTTACAGACTCGGTAGGGAGGTCTTGCTTCTTGAATGGTATCGACTTTTTTATTGTCATTTCCGAACTCACAGTATCCTCCCCCATGCTGATGGCTTGTTGCTTCATGGTGAACTCGGTATCTTCAAGTTCCTCAATTCGAGTGGTTCTTTGGCGTAAAGTTATTTCCGCTTCTTGGTCCTCTTGTTTTGGAGCTTCAACTCGCTTTTTAGGCTTGAGCGTGACAGTCTCCTCGACGTCTTCAGGCTCCTCTCCGGATTTAGTTGGAAGGGTAAATGAAGCCTCTTCCGGTTTCGGAGTTTGAACCTTCTTTTTCGGTTTTAGAGTTATTGCCTCTGCCTCTTCCGGCTCTTCTTCTTGAGGTAGTGGAGGCTTTGGCGTTTCCACCTTCTTTTTAGGCTTGAGTTTAACCGTTTCACCGACATCGTCAGGGTCCGGAGCTTGGTCGGCTTTGACAGGGATTTGCTCTGCGGTTTTGAAGACATCAACTTCAAAGCGTTCAGAAGCCCGTCGGCTTGGGGCCGGTGTGGTTTCTGGGGTTTGAATGACACTCGAGTCTGGAACTGTTTGAGAGACGATGACGCCAGGGGAGGATTCTACGATTCCAGGAGTGGCTGTGCTTCCGGTAGGCGTGAATTTTCCGGTGAATTCTCCATGCGAGTCGTGAGGCTGGACTTGAGAGACTTGGAGGGATTTTTGAGTGGGGATGGTTTCTTTAGCTTGGGATTTTGGAACTGGGCGGGGTTCTTTGAGTTCGACTTCAGATTCGACTTCATGGATTTCTGAGATTTGCACGGATTTTGAAGATGTTATTGTTTGCCTTCCAGTGGATTCGCGGCGAGAGGGGGTTGGTTTTATTTCCGTGAGGGATTCTTCAGGTTGGATTTCTTCGATTTCGAGGGATTGCTGAGGTTGCACGGTAGCCTGGGATTGGCGCCGGGAAGATGGGGTGGAGTCGTCTTCGGTTACCTCTTCGAATTCTACTTGGCCTACTGAGAGGTCGGCGGTGTTCACTTTTGGCTCTTCGGTTATCTCTTGGATGTCAACTGCGTTTTTGCATACATTTATATTAGGAGTCATTCTTGATAATTTTGATGTGTTAGCGAGTTTAATTTGGGTGACTCGGTATGAGTATAATTTTTGAGAGACCCTGTAGTTGTAAAAATGTTTATTTGGTTATTTTTTTTTGAGACATAAATAATGGCTGGGTTTAAATAAATCCTGTTCACACTGTTATTTGACATGTAAAAGTTATTTCAGTTTTTGTACATAATTTTTAGTGTTAACTGAAGATATGCTTGATTTCGTACAGCAATAAAATGTTTGTAAATATTTTGGTGTTAATTTCACTGTCAAAACGTGGTAATATATGTACAGTACGTTTGGGCTCAATTTGGTAAATATGCTTGATTATGTACAGCATTGTAGCGTGAAAGTAAATATGTTAAAGAGTTTTTTAGGTGAAAGTTGTGGTGCAAAAATATTTATCCCACGTTGGAAGCAACAATGGCCGGTTTCAGCTAGAGAAAGTAATTTACATGTTAGCGTGGTGTTTAATTTTTTGTGGCCTGGAATTTAGCAAGGCGGACTTTGACGTCAAAAATGAGAAAAACGACGAGAGAAAGTGGCCGGTAAGATGAAAATATATACAGAGGAGTTTTGATGTTAGTGTAATTTATTTTTCGTTTGTGGCGCATCATGTATGCTTGATTATGTTCAGCACATGGAATAAATGTGTTAAAGTTTTTTGTACATAGTTGTGTTAAAAATTTAATAAATGTATGCTTTAATGGAATGTTAAGTGAAAGTACGGTTTAGATTTGCACATAAATGGCCGGTACTATATACAGCTGGAGAAAGTAATTAATGTTAATGTGTTGTTTGAAAATTTGTATTATTTATGGCCGGTACTCAGTAGCATATATATACAGCAGCGAAAACAAAACGGGATTTCCGGTGAAAGTTCGCATGGCCTGTTAATAATCAACCCGACAGCGAAATTACAGCAGCGATAAGAATCAATTTCCGAGTGAAATAAAATGCTATACCGTCAGACTTTCCCTTCTTGTTGGAAACAGACTTGAAGGTAGTGAGAGTCTCGACCTTATCCCCTTTCCTCACGATATACTCCGTCTCGCTAACAATCTCCACGCTATCTTTCCTCTTTCTCTCGACAACTTCCTCCTCAATGGTCACACTCAGCTCTGCACTCTCATCAAACGTTGTTGTTTTCTTTATGCTCGACTTTCTCCTTCCAATTGTCACACTCGCGTTAGCCTCTTCCGGACCTTTCTGGACCTTCACAGGCTGTCCGATGGTCAATGTAGCTTCCTCCTCAACCTCTTCAATATCCACAGGCTTCACTTTCCTGGCTGGAAAACTTACTGACGCAGTTTCCTCTACGGTCTCCATCGGCTGTTGTATTGATTTCTCAAGAGTTATTGAAACTTCGGCTTCTTCAGTGACCACTGGTGTGCTTGGTTTTCGCCTTGGCGCTAGTACCATTGTCTCGTGGGTTTCGACGTCTTCAACTTGAGGAGTTTCCTTTTGGATGGTTACAGAGGTCTCGACTTCTTCGACGATGTCGACCTTGCTTTGTTTTCGTGCTTTACGGACTACTGTAGTCGTTTCCTCGACTTCTTCAACTTCTTGGACCACTGGGGTCGCCTTTTCAATGGTTAATGATACCTCTTCTTCTTCGGTGACCTTGGGCTTGCTGACTTTCCTCTTTGGAGTAATAATAGTTGCCTCTTCGACAACTTCTTCGACTACTGGGGCCTTTTTCTCAATGGTTAGTGTAACCTCCTCTTCTTCAGTGACCTTTGGCTTGCTTACTCTTCTTTTGGGCGTTATTATTGTCGTCTCCTCTGTAACCTCTTCGACGACAGGGGCCTTCTTCTCAATGGTTAAAGTGACTTCCTCTTCTTCAACGACCTTTGGCTTACTTACTTTCCTCTTTGGCGTCACGATCGTCGTTTCCTCTGTAACTTCCTCTATCACAACTGGCGTCGTCTTTTCCAAGGTCACTGAAACCTCCTCGTCTTCAACAATCTTCGGCTTGCTCACCCTCCTTCTCACAATGGTAGTCTCTTCCGTAACCTCTTCGACAACTGGGGTCTTTTTCTCAATCGTTAAAGTGACTTCCTCTTCTTCAGTGACCTTTGGCTTGCTGACTTTCCTCTTTGGCGTCACGATCGTCGTTTCTTCCACAACTTCTTGAACCACAGGAGTCTTCTTCTCAATGGTCAATGTTACCTCTTCTTCTTCAGTGACCTTTGGCTTGCTTACTCTTCTTTTGGGCGCTATTACTACTGCCTCCTCTGTAACTTCTTCGACAACAGGAATGGTCTTAGTGACCTCAACTTCCTCTTCTTCAACGACCTTCGGCTTACTTACTTTCCTCTTTGGCGTCAGGATCGTTGTCTCTTCAACAACTTCCTCTATCACCACAGGCGTCGTCTTTTCCACAGTAATCTCCTCTTCTTCAACGACCTTCGGCTTGCTGACCCTCCTCTTTGGCGTCACAATCGTCGTTTCCTCTGTAACCTCCTCGATCACAACCGGCGTGGTGTTTTCCACAGTGACCTCAACCTCTTCAACGACCTTCGGTTCGCTGACCCTCCTCCTCACAATAGTAGTCTCTTCCGTGACCTCTTCAACAACCGGTGTCTCCTCAACAGTGACAGTCACCTCCTCTTCCTCCTCAACAACTTTCACTTTACTTACTCTCCTCTTTGGCGTCTCCTTGGGTTTCTCTAACACAACCGCCTCTGGCGCCGCCACAGCGACACCCCCAGTCTCCAAAATATCCGTAGCAGTGACACTCTTTCTCTTCGGAATCAAGGCGCCCACATGCTCCTCAACCCCTTCAAGCGCGATTTGAACACTAACCGTCCTCGACATTTCCGTCCCCACGGTTACAACGGCGCTCTCCTTGCCCCCATCTTTAAAGTTCGGAACCTGCCCAACACTCTCGAAACTCTGAGTGACACCAACGTTTTTACTCTTTTCAGGCAACATGGAAACTGAGGCTGACACCGGAACTGAATTGTCTACCTCCGTCACCCCAACACTTTCCAGTGTTTGAGTAACATCAACAGTGGCAGACTTATGAGCTTCAGTATGACCCACATTTGCTCTCTCAGTTGGAACCGGAGCGCCATGAACTAGCACAGTACTTTCCAACCCTTGAGCGATACTCACGCTCTGAGTGGTATTCGACTTTAAAGCGACCCCAACCTGAACAACTTGGTTTTCTCTCGGAACCACAGACTCGACCACAGTCTGAGTGGTCCCTTGAACGGAAGTCAAACTATCGATACTCACCAACGCCTTGTGACTCAAAGGCTTCACGTCTTCAGAGACAGAATAGCTGTCAAAAGGTTGGACCACGGAAGAGCTCGGAGTTCCCGTTTCCGGCGAATTGTACCCAACNACCACAGACTCGACCACAGTCTGAGTGGTCCCTTGAACGGAAGTCAAACTATCGATACTCACCAACGCCTTGTGACTCAAAGGCTTCACGTCTTCAGAGACAGAATAGCTGTTAAAAGGTTGGACCACGGAAGAGCTCGGAGTTCCCGTTTCCGGCGAATTGTACCCAACAGTCGCGCTTTGAACAGGGTCACGGTTCGGTGACAGTTGGGATGTTTGAAGGAGCTCTGAATTGATAAGAGTGGAAGCTATAGGGAGAGAATCGTTATAGGTCGAGGATGCCTTGTTAGCTCTTACTTGTTCGGAGTCAAGTGGGGTGATGGTATCGTGCAGGTGGGGTTGTGAGGATTGAACATGTGCGTGAGGGGTGGTTTGGATGTTCGCTGATTCGAGGGAGGGGGTTGGTGTGATTTGTAAATCTGTTGATGATGAGAGGGGCGAGGTTATCAGGTTTTGTGCTACTGTGTATGCTTCCGGGTGCGTGTCTACTTGTGGGGTTGTGGAAGGCATCGCCTCAGTTCGGAAGTCGCCGGTGGACTCGAGTATTTCTGTGATTGAGGTTGTGTGGGCTATCGCGTCTGTTGTGGACTTCGAAGCGGTTTCCAGTGTTACGGCGGCTATGTCTGTGAAGGCTTCTGGGGTGGATTGCTTATCTGCTACGGAGATTGGGTGGCTGTGGCTCACTGTAGCTTGGGAAGGGGTGGAGTCCAATTTGAAGTCGGATGAGAGTTCGGAAATCCCTGTGAGGACTTGTGTTCCTTGGACTGCTTGGTTGAAGCTGGAAATTGAGGGGATTCCTCGTTGTTTTTGAGGGGCGTGGTCAGGCAGCTGGGCGGGGCTGTCGTATGGGGTGAGATCGCTTATACTGGTGGCTTGGGCGTGAAGAGCTTCTTGGGAAATTGAAGCTGTGTCTGGGTTTGGCGTTGTGAAGGAGGGCTCTGGCGTCGCAGCTTCGTATACAGATGTTGCAGATCCTTGAACGACCTTTAAGGAAGATTCTTGGGATTGCTTTGCTGTGGAGGGGGAAGGCTTTTGAAGATGTGCTGGGGTCACTGATTCAAGTTGTTGGACTGTTTCTACTCCAGATACCGAGTGTGCATGGGAGAATCCTTGCTCTGCGGTGACGCCAGGTTCTATTGTGATGTGAAGATGTTCTCCAGTTTCGAATATTGTTGGTTGGGTGACCCTCGTGTGCTCGTGGGGGGTTGAGGTCACGGTGCCAGTTTGGGGTGACGGGGTTTTCAGAGATTCTAGTGTTCCAGGGACTTCGGCTGCAACTGTTTCTGTGATGGAGTGAGGATACATGCTGGATATTGAGAAGGAAGCTTTGTCGCTTGAAGGCAGCTCTGGAGTCACATGCTCTCCTGTGGAGCTTAGTTGAGTGACCTCGATGACACTTAAAGCTGAAGACTCGTTGACTTCGAGGGAGCCGGATTTGAGAGGGACTAGAGGGGACTCGAATTTTCCGGTTGTTTCTAGAGTTTGGTGGAATTGCTGAGTGGAGGATGACATTGATGTAGGTTCCAGGAGAAGTTTTCCTTGCTCAACGGGAGTTTGGATGTCGTATGAGGTGACCCCTTCAACCGGAACAAGTTCGGATAGGGAGGATGGCATATTTTCCGGTTTGATTTGTTGCCTTTGCATTGAGATTGTCGGTGAGTTGGTTACCGACTCTAGAGGGAGCGTTTGCTTTGTGGTGATTCCAAAAGTGACGTCGACAGACTGCTTTGCTTGGGCTTCAGAGTCTCGTCTTCGTAGATGAAGTTTTTGGGTGGATTCGAGGACTTCGGATTGGGTAAGTTCGGAAGTTGCAATGGCGCCAAGGATTGGGACCACTCGGGCGGTTTCGGTTGGAACAAACTTTTCTGGGTAGAATTTTTCTTCTGTGAATTCGGGCGTGTCTTCGACGGAAATTGTGCCCATTTGCTCGGGTCTTTGTTGAGGGGATAAGAATTTGACTTCTGATTCTTGAGCTTTGTCGTCCTTTTCCTTCTTTTTCTTTTTGACTTCAATTGTGGTCTCGGCTTTTACTTCGGTTACGGCATCTTTTGGAGATTCTGTTGGTGCTGGAGATTCTTCTTTAGGTTTAGCTTCCGGTGAGAGGAATTGAATTTCAGACTCCTGCTCGGCATCCTTTTTGGTCTTTTTCTTTTTCACAACTTTCACTTCCGTCTCTTCTTTTATTTCAGTGGTTTCAAGAGGCTTAGCTGGTTCGTCGACTTTTACTTCCTTTTTAGGCTCAACTTGCTCGGTTTCGAAGACTGTGGGAGTTTTCCAGGAAATTTCGGCTTGCTGGTCGGCAACAACTTTTTCTTTTGTTTTGGGCGTCTTTTCCGGTTCTTCTGGAACGGATTTTTTACGCTTTTCCAAAGATTGCTTTCGAGATTGAGGCGCTGAAGGTAGCTCTTCTTCTTTTGCTCCAGGGGACACAAATTTAATGTCAGTTTCCTGCACACTGTCATCTTTAGCCTTTTTCTTCTTGATGACTTTAATCTTGGTGTCCTTGTCAGTTTCTGTTTTGGAACCGGAAGGAACCTCAACTTCCGGAGTTTCCTCAACTTCCTCCGGTTTTGCTTGAGGAGACACGAAGTTAATTTCCGCTTCCTGTGGAGCACTCTCCTTTTCCTTCTTTTTCTTCACTTTAGCTTTCTCCTCTGGTTTCTCAGGGGCTTTCGGAGTCTCTATTTCCGGCTGTTCTTTCTTTGGTTCTTTTGGAACTTCCACTTCCTCATGAGCTTCAGGCGTTCTCCAGATAATATCTGCTTGCTGCTTTGAAGCCACTTTTTCCTTTTCTTTGACCACTTTCTCCACTTCATCTTTTGCAATTGAAGGCTTTCTCGAATCTTGTTTCGTTTCCGGAGCTTCCTCTTCCTGTCTTGCTTCAGGAGAAATAAACTTGAGCTCGGACTCTGTCACTTTGTCATCTTTAGCTTTCTTTTTCTTGATAATTTTCACCGTGGTTTCGTGTTCCCCTTTATCTTTTGGAGTGAGTACAGGTGCCTCATCTTTTGGAACTTTCTCTTCCTCCTTTTCTTCCTCTTTTTTTTCTGGTGAGACAAATTGAATCTCAGGCTCGAGGGGTACGGATTCTTTAACTTTCTTCTTTTTAGTTTTCTCCGGTTTTTCCTTTTCTTCAGGAGATTTCTGTTCCACTTTCACTTCCGGTTTAGGCTTTTCACCTTCCTCCTCCTCAGGTTCGTGAACACCTGGAGTTCTCCAGATAACGTTGGGCTGCTGAGTAGCGGAAACTTTCTCTTTTGGCTTTTTCTCTTCTTCAACCTCCTCATGTACCGAAGGCTTTCTTAAACTTTGCTTTCTCTCTGGAGTAGAAACTGGAGAATCTTCTTTTGGTTTGGCATTGAGGTGATACAAACTCAACTTCCGTTTCTTGAACTTTGTCATCCTTTGCTTTCTTTTTCTTTATCACTTTTATCTTGGTGTCCTTCTCAGTCTCCATTTTAGGACCGGAAGGAACCTCAACTTCCGGAGTTTCCTCAACTTCTTCCGGTTTCACTTGAGGAGATACAAACTCAATATCTTTTTCTTGAGGTGCGGCAGCTTTCTCTTTTTTCTTTTTAGTTTTCTCTGGCTTTTCTTTCTCAGGAGATTTCCTATACTTCTTCCTGTTTCACCTGAGGAGATACAAACTCAATATCTTTTTCTTGAGGTGCGGCAGCTTTCTCTTTTTTCTTTTTAGTTTTCTCTGGCTTTTCTTTCTCAGGAGATTTCCTATCCAACTTTATTTCCTGCTTAGGCTCCTCCTTTTCCTCCTCAACTTCTTCAGGTACGTGAGCTCCTGGCGTTTGCCAGGAAATGTTAGATTGCTGAGTGGCACTAACTTTCTCCTTCGACTTCACTTTAGCCTCTTCTTCAGCAGTTGACGGCTTTCTTGAAGCAGGTTTGGATTCTGGTTTAGTTTCCGGTTTCTCTTCCTCCTCAACTTTAGCTTGAGGGGATACAAATACAATCTCCGACTCTAGACCTTTGTCATCTTTTGCCTTTTTCTTTTTAATAATTTTCACCGTTTTCTCTTGCGAAGGCTTATCTGGAGTAGTTTGTTCAACTTCAGGTATTTCCTCTTCCTCGACAGCCTTTTCTGGAGAGATGAATTCAATTTCTGACTCTTGTGGAGCGTCAGTTTTGACTTTCTTTTTCTTGACAACTTTCACCGTCGTTTCTGTAGTCTCAGTGACAATTGGTTCAAGATGAGACTCCACTTCAAGGCTTTTGGACGCCTTCAACTATTTCAACTTCTAGAGCTTCCGGAGTTTGCCAGGAAATGTCAGGTTGCTGCTTTGCGCTCACTTTCTCTTTCGACTTTGCCTTCGGAGCCTCTTCCACTACGGAAGTTTTTCTTGATTGCGGTTTTGAAGAGGGCGTATCTGGTTTAGAAGAAGAAGACTCAGTTTGAACAACTTCTTCTTTAGCTTCCGGTGAGACAAATTTAATATCGCCTTCAGTAGCTTTATCCTCTTTTGCTTTCTTTTTCTTGACAACTTTTACTTTCGTGTCATCTACAGGAACATCCGGTTTTTCAGGTTGAGTCACAGTATCCTCAACTTCCTCTGGGGTAACTTCCGGCGATATAAATTCCACATCCGGTTCTTGAGGAACGCTAACTTTGGTTTTCTTTTTCTTGGCAACTTTCTCCGTCGTATCGACATCCCCAATTTTCACATCAATCCCTCCCTCAGCCTCTTTAGGCTGCTCTCCATGAACCTCTTCTTCTTTTAGCATTTCCGGCTTTCTCCACTCAATATCCGGTTGCTGCTCAACACTACTCTTAACTTTCTTTTTAATCTTCTTTTCCTCCTCCTCCTCAGCCACTGAAGGCTTTCTCGACTTTGGCTTTTCCTCAATTTCCTCTTCAGCCTCATGCTTAGATGGCGCCACAAAGATGATCTCTTGTTCTTGAGATTTATCATCTTTTGTCTTCTTTCTCTTTGTAGCTTTCACTTTCACATCAAGCTCAGCCATAGGTCCAGTAATATCCTCTTCTTCTTCCGGTTTAGCTTCCGGTTGAAGGAACTCCACCTCAGAATCCAGCTCTGTGGAATCCTTCACTTTCTTTTTCTTCAAAGGCCTTAATTTCTCGACAGTTGTTTCAATCTTGACATCCACGTGAATCTCAATATCTCGCTCTGGAACCTTCTTTACTATTTCCACTTCCTCCTCCTCGCAAATCTCCGGAGTTCTCCAGATAATTCCTGCTTGCTGCTCAACGCTAACTTTCCTTTTGACTTTCTCCACTTTGACTTCTTCCGCTACAGAAGACTTTCTCGAGTGATCTTTAGAGCCTGGAGTGGATTTATCCTCTTCTGGAGCAACTTTCCCGTCTGGAGACATGTATTTAATTTCCGTTTCTTGCGCTTTCACTTCCTTCCCTCGCTTTCTCTTCACAGGCTTGACGAGCTCTTCGGTCATTTCAGAAATCACAGTTTCCTGTTCGATAGGCGTCACTTCGTGGACAACTTGAGGAACAATCTCTTGGACAATTTCGTCCTCTTCCGGAACCACTTCCGGGGTGTAAAACTCCACCTCTGAATCTTGAATTATCACAGCTTTATGCTTTCTCTTTTTTGTAATTTTTACTTGCTTCTCTTCCGTCTCGAAAGACTTCCATTCCAACCGGATTTCCGGTTGGATCCGTTTCTCAACGACGATCACTTCTTCTTCCGGTCGAGCGTCTGGACTTCGCCAGATAACTTCTCCTGTGATTTTCTTATCTTCTCCTTCCTCCTCAAAAACTACTGGAGATTGCCAGATAACTGTTGCTTGTTGTAACACTTTCACAGATTCCTTTTTCGCTTCCGCAACTGAAGACTTCCGGGAGGATTGGAGACTTGGAGGTTCTGAAGATGGGGCTGGAGTGGGTTCTTTAGAGCGAGGAGCGGAAGGAGGCGAAATAAATTCGACTTCCGTTTCCTGAGGCTTATCTTCCTTCACCTTCTTTTTCTTTACAGGTTTGGTGACTTTGGGCGTGTCAGGTATTTCAACAATGGTGTCATACACCTCAGCAAATTGAGGCGTGTCTTCTTCAACCTCTTCTTGAAGAACTTCAGGAGGCATGTAGTATACAGTGGAAATGTCTAATTCTTCGTATGCAACTGACTTCCGCTTTTTCTGCTTTTTAACTTTCTTTTCTTGCTCTTCGGTGAAAGTTTCGAGATGGATTTCCGGTTGAGGTTTTTCCGGGATTGGAGCTTCCTCTTCAACTTCCAGTTTTGCCGGAGTTCTCCAGATCACTGTAGCTTGTTGCTCTACAGAAACTTTCTCTTTTGGGCGTTTTGCTTCGTCGTCGACGGATGGTTTTCTTGAGCTCTTTTGCGAGCTTCCGGGAGAAGAATGCTCGGATTGTGCTTCCGGAGAGACAAATTGGATTTCCGAGTCGAGACCTTTGTCATCCTTTGTTTTCTTTCTTTTTATAACTTTCACTTTTTTCTCTGATTCTGAAACTGGAGAGGATGGTCGGTCTGGAGAGGATTTTTCAACTGGAGTTTCCTCTTCTTCCGGTTTAGCTTCCGGGGAAATAAATGTGACCTCAGTTTCCTGAACGGTGTCATCTTTAGCTTTCTTTTTCTTGATGATTTTTGTTATCTTTGTGCTTTCTTTCGATTCTGGAGCTGAAGGCGTTTCTTCCTCCTCTTCTCGAGTTTCCTCCTCTTCCGGTTTCGCTTCAGGAGAAATGAATTCAATCTCTGTTTCTTGAGCAGCTCCTTCCTTGGCTTTCTTTTTCTTGATGACTTTCACTTTCGTTTCTTTAGTTTCAGTTTTGAGTTCAACTGGAGTATCTTGAGTGACTTCTGGTGTTTCTTCGTCAGACTCTTCTCTCGCGGTTGGAGACACAAATGAGATATCGCTTTCTAAAATTTTATCATCCTTTGCTTTCTTTTTCTTGATGATTTTTGTGACCTTTGTGATCTCTTTGAATTCTGGAGCTGAAGGAGTGTCTTCAGGAACTTCCGCTTCTTCCTGTTTAGCTTCTGGAGAAATAAATTGAATCTCAGTTTCTTGAGATATTTCCTCTTTGGCTTTCTTTTTCTTGATAACTTTCACTTTTGCGTCTTCCCTGACCTCAGTTTTGATTTCAACTGGAGCATCTTGAATCACTTCCGGAGTTTCTTCGTCAGATTCTTCTCTCGCGGTTGGAGACACGAATGTAAAATCGCTTTCCTGAGTTTTATCATCCTTTGCTTTCTTTTTCTTGATGATTTTCGTGACCTTTGTGATCTCTTTGGATTCTGGAGCTGAAGGAGTGTCTTCAGGAACTTCCGATTCTTCCTGTTTAGCTTCTGGAGAAATAAATTGAATCTCAGTTTCTTGAGATATTTCCTCTTTGGCTTTCTTTTTCCTGATAACTTTCACTTTTGTGTCTTCCCTGACCTCAGTTTTGATTTCAACTGGAGCATCTTGAATCACTTCCGGAGTTTCTTCGTCAGACTCTTCTCTCGCAGATGGAGACACAAATGAGATATCGCTTTCTAAAATTTTATCATCCTTTGTTTTTTTCTTTTTGACGACTTTCACTTTTTGCTCATCCATTGGTTTCTCAAGAGGCGTGGTCTCCTCTACTGTTTCTGGAACTTCCTCATCTTCACGTTCCACTTCCGGCGTGACAAACTCGATTTCACTGTCTTGCTCAGAGACAGCTTTGCCTTTCTTCTTTTTAACCCTTTTCACCTCTACACTTTCTTTTATTGTAACTTCCGGAAGTTCAATTTCCTGTTTTGGCTTTTCTACTGGAGCTTCTTCTTCGTCAGATTCATGAGCTCCAGGAGTTCTCCAGGTAATTTTGGATTCCTGAGTTGCAGATGTTTTCTCTTTTGATTTCGTAACTACTTCGGCTGCCGGAACGGAAACCTTTTTGGAGTCTTTCTTTGCAGAAGTCACCTCTTCCGGTTCATCCTTATGTGCATCAGGAGACACAAATTGAACTGGGGCATCTTGTGTCGTTGTTTCTTTATCTTTCTTTTTCTTTAATGTTTTCACTTTCGTTTCATCCATGTCTTTAGACGGAACTGAAGGTAATTCTACTTCCGGTTGGACTTCAATCTCTTCCTCATCTTCTACAGCAGGCGTGACGAATTCAATCTCAGTATCCTGCTCAGCTGCAGACTTTCCTTTCTTCTTTTTAATTTTCTTTTGTTTCTCCTCATGCTCGGTGACTTTAGTCTCAAGATGGATTTCCGGTTGTGGCTTTTCCGGAACAAGTTCCTCCTCATCTTCTTCAAGTGGAGCTGGCGTACGCCAAATCACGGTTGCTTGCTGTTCAGCGGAAACTTTCTCTTTTTTAGATTTTGTCTCGTCATCCGACACGGATGGCTTTCTGGAATCTTTTTTAGCTGGACTTTCTTCCAGTGAGGATTCTTTCTCTTGAGGGGAAATAAACTGGATTTCTGATTCTTGAACTTTGTCTTCTTTAGCTTTCTTTTTCTTGACAATTTTTACTGTCTTCTTTGATTCTGAAGGGGTGTCTTTGTCCTCTGGAGTTTCTTCAGGAAGTTCACTCTCCTCAGGTTCTTCTTCTGGACGAGCTTCAGGTGATACAAATTGAAGTTCAGCTTCCTGAACCATGTCATCTTTGGCTTTCTTTTTCTTGATGATTTTAGTAATCTTTGTGCTTTCTTTCGATTCCGGAACTGAAGGAATCATCCTCTGGAGTTTCCTTTTCTTCCGGTAGAGCTTCAGGTGATACAAATTGAAGTTCAGCTTCCTGAACCTTGTCATCTTTGACTTTCTTTTTCTTGATGATTTTTATAATATTTGTGATTTCTTTCGATTCCGGAACTGAAGGAATCTCCTCTGGACTTTCCTCTTCTTCCGGTTTAGCTTCAGGGGAAATAAATGTGACCTCCGTTTCTTGAGCAGTTCCTTCCTTGGCTTTCTTTTTCTTAATGATTTTAGTTATCTTTGTGCTTTCTTTTGAGTCCAAAGGCGTTTCTTCAGGAGCTTCCTCTTCTTCCGGTTTAGCTTCTGGAGAAATGAGTTCAATCTCTGTTTCTTGAGCAGCTCCTTCCTTGGCTTTCTTTTCCTTAATGATTTTTGTGATTTTTGTGCTTTCTTTCGATTCTGGAGCTGAAGGAGTTTCCTCTGGAGTTTCTTCTTCTTCCGGTTTAGCTTCAGGAGAAATAAATTGAACCTCTGTTTCTTGTGCAGCTTCTTCCTTGGCTTTCTTTTTCTTGATGATTTTAGTAATCTTTGTGCTTTCTTTCGATTCTGGAGCGGAAGGAGTTTCCTCTGGAGTTTCTTCTTCTTCCGCTTTAGCTTCAGGAGAAATAAACTGAACTTCAGTTTCTTGAATCTTATCGTCTTTAGCTTTCTTCTTCTTGATGACTTTCACTTTCGTGTCTTCCTTAACATCCGTTTTGATCTCCACTGGTGAATCTGGAATAACTTCCGGAGTCTCTTCATCAGATTCTTCTCTCGCAGCTGGAGACACAAATCGGACATCACTTTCCTGAACTTGGTCTTCTCTAGTCTTTTTCTTCTTGACGACTTTCACTTTCTCCTCTTTTGCTCCAGGAATACTCGGCATATCCGGAGTTTCCTCCGAAATCTCTTCCTCATCTTCCGGTTTAGCTTGAGGAGACATAAAGTGAATTTCACTCTCCATCTCTTTATCATCCTTGGCTTTCTTTTTCTTTATGACTTTCACTTTCTTCTCAGAGTCAATTTTCACATCTTCCGGAATCACTACTTCAGACTCTTCTGGAACTTCAGTGATTTCTTCGATTTCCACTTCCGGTGAGATGAATTCAATTTCCCCTTCCTGTTCTCCAGAAACTTTCCCTCTTTTCCTTTTCACAACTTTCCTTTCGATGACGGTTTCAACGGTGACGATTTCCAGCTCCATCATAGGCTTCTCCTTTTTCGGAACGACGACCACTTCCTCTTCTTCCAAGGCTTGAGGTGTTCTCCAGATCACGGAAGATTGTTGTGTCGCGCTAGTTTTCTCTTTTTTCACCTTTCTCTCTTCTTCTTCCGCTACGGAAGGCTTTCTTGATCCTTTTTCCGGAGAGCCTGGAACACTTTCCGGTTCCTCTTGTCTAGCTTGAGGGGAGACAAATGTGACTTCAGTTTCCAGCTCAGATTCTCCCTTGACGCGTTTCTTTTTGATGACTTTCACCTTTTTCTCTTCATCTCCAGGAAGAGTGACTTCCTCTATTTCCGGTTGCTCTGGGATCTCTTCGTCTGGAGCAGTTTCCGGTGAGATGAACTCAATCTGTTGACCTTGCGCTGTGGTGACTTTTGTTTTCTTCTTTTTTATAATCTTCACAGTTTTGGTGCCACCTTCTGGTGTCTTCATTTCTAAAGTTTCCTCCTCCTCTAAAATTTGAACACCTTCAACTTGCTCAATCTCCAAAGCTTCTGGTGTTCTCCATGAGATTTCAGACTGTTGCTTAGCTTTCACTTTCTTTTTCTTCTTTTCTCCAGGAGCGACATCTTCTACTTCCGGTGTTGTTAAGTCGTCTTCCTCTTCCGGTTCCAAAACTGTAAATTCTTCAGAAGCAGCCTCAGGAGAAACAAATGTGATATCTGATTCAAGACTTTTGCCATCTTTGGCTTTCTTCTTCTTCACAACTTTCACTTTCTTTTCTTCCGGTTTATCTGACGTTATCACAGTATCAGGCTGCTCACTCTCTGGAGCTTCATCTTCCGGAGATACTTCCGGCGTGATGAACTCAACTTCAGAGTCTTGTTCAGCGGCACCTTTTGTGCGTTTCTTTTTTATCACTTTAGTTTTCGTGACTTGAGTTTCGCCTTGTTTAGAATTCAATCTCAATTCCCGTTTTCTCTGGCTCCTGGACATCTACTTCCGTTTCCGGTTCAAGTGCTCCTGGAGTCGCCCATCGAATGTCGCGTTGCTGCTTTGCAGACGTCTTTTCTTTTGATTTTGGAACGCTAACTTCCTCCTGCACAGATGGCTTCCTGGAGTCCACTTTCTCCTTGGGAGAGGGAACCTCATCTGAAGCCGCTGTAGGCGACACAAATTGAATCTCAGTGTCTTGAGTCTTATCATCTTTGACCTTCTTTTTCTTCACAACTTTCACCTTGGTGTCTTTCTCCACCGGAGTTTGAACAGAAGTCTCAGCCTCTTGTTGAATCTCCTCTTCCTCAGGAGCTACTTCCGGAGAAACAAATTCAATTTCAGAATCTTGTTCTTCAGAAGCTTTGGCCTTTTTCCTTTTCACAATTCTCGTCTTCTTAACTTCCGTTTCCGGAAGGTCGAGCTCGATTTCAGGTTTTTCTTCAACGACTTTCTCCGTTTCCTCTTCCTTCAGAGGTTGTGGAGTTCTCCAGGTTATATCAGCTTGTTGCTTGGCGGAAGCTTTCTCTTTTAATTTGCGCGCAATCTCTTCAACCGGCTCGGGTACTGATTTCTTCGAAACTTTCAGAGTTTCTTGAGTAAATTCCTCTTCAGGAGATTTAGCTTCTGGAGAAATAAACTGGACATCGGGTTCCATCTCAGCGCCATCTTTAGTCTTCTTTCTCTTCACAATTCTTGTTTTCTTTCCTGGAATCTCTACAGTTGTCTCTTCCGGAACTGGAGTAGCTTCTTCCAGAACTTCTTCTTCAACCTCTTCAACATAGCCTTCAGGACTGACAAATTCCATTTCCGTTTCGATTCCACCAACCACCTTGACTTTTCTTCTCTTAATAATTTTAACTTTCTTTTCAGAAGTTTTCATCTCGAGCTCGAGCACAGGCTCAGGAATTTCTTCAGTTTCTTCTTCCTCAGCCCTTGCTTCCGGAGAAAGGTACTCAATTTCCGTTTCCTGTTCTCCTGCCATTTTGACTTTCTTTTTCTTTATAATTCGAACTTTCTTCTCTTCAGTGACTTTTGTTAGCTCGAGGTCACCAACTGGTTCAGGAAGTTCTTGAACACCTTCAACCTCTTCAGGTTCTAGAGCCCCAGGAGTTCTCCAGGAAATTTCAGACTTTTGTTTAGCGCTAGCTTTCCCTTTTAACTTTACTTTCTCCACTTCCTCCGGACTGGAAGGTTTTCTAGAGTCAGTTTCTGAAGGAACTATTCCCTCTTCTTCCTCTTCCTGTCTGGCTTCCGGAGACAAAAACTGAACCTCGCTTTCGGAAATCTGGTCATCTTTGACTTTCTTCTTTTTAATGACTCTCACTTTCTTTTCTTCTTTTCCAGGCAAGCCAGGTTGCTCCTCTATAGTAACATCTTCTTCAATCTCTTCCGGTTGCACTTCCGGTGTAACAAATTCCACCTCAGATTCGAGTTCCACGTCGTCACCAGCTTTAACCTTCTTTCTCTTCACAATTCTAGTCTTTTTAATTTCTTCAGTGACCTTTGTCTCAATGTGAATTTCCGGTTGAGGTTTCTCTGGAGAAAGTTCCTCCTCCTCATCTTCAAGCGGAGCAGGGGTCCTCCATGAAATCTCAGATGTTTGCTTAGCTGACGTCTTTTCTTTCAGCTTTTTAGCGACAGTCTCATCTGAAGGCTTATCAGAGTCACGTGGCCGTTTTTCAGGAACATCCTCTTCCAGAGCTGGCACTCCAGGGGAAATAAAACGAATCTCTGTTTCCTGTTCCACGTCATCTGAAGTCTTTTTCTTTTTAATTTTCTTTACTTTCACTCCCATTGTTTCTAGAGCACTTGGAAGCTCCACATCTTGAGAAACTTGTTCCTCCTCTTCTTCAGGAACTTGGACTTCCGGAGAAATATACTCAATTTCCTGTTCTATTCCTCCGACAACTTTTGTTCTCTTCTTTTTTACAATTTTCACTTTTTTCTCTTCCGCTTTTATTTCCAGCTCAATTTCCGGTTGAGTCCGAACAACTTCCTCATCTTCCGGTTCTTCTAAGGCCACAGGAGTTCGCCAAACAACGTCAGATTCTTGTTTAGCAGAAGCTTTTCCTCTTCTTTTATAAACGGGTTGTTCTTCTGGAGAAAGTGGTTTCTTATCTGGAGCAATTTCTCCAGTCACAGATTCCACAATAACTTCCTCTTCCGCTCTTGCCTCAGGGGAAATAAACTGAACATCCTGTTCCACCTCAGCATCCCCTTTCACTCTCTTTCTCTTCACAATTTTCACCTTTTTATCAATCTTCAATTCTTGTCCAGGTTGCTCATCTTCAACCACTTCCGTTATCTCTACACCCTTATCTTCTTCATCTTCTGGAGTCATCTCTGGAGAAATAAACTGAATCTCTGACTCTTGGCCAGCTCCCTCCTTAACTTTCTTTTTCTTGACAACTTTCACCTTTGAAGATTCTTTTGTTGAATCCTTCACATCTTCCGGTACATCTTCAGGAGCATCTTCAACAATTTCTTCGATTTCCACGGTCGGACTGGCAAATTCAATTTCGCCTTCCTGCTGAACCCCAACTTTCGTCCGCTTTCTCTTCACAATTCTAACTTTCTTTCCGCCCTCCTCTATCGTCCTCACTTCCACAATTTCCGTTCCACCTTGAGCCTCCAAAGATTGCTCCTCAGTGACCTCTTCAATTTCCACAGGACCTGGAGATCTCCAGGTAACGTTGGACTGCTGCTTCACGGAAACTTTCTTTCTTATCACTTTTATTCCTCCTTCAAATGTTTCTGTCACTTCCGTTGTGACTTGAGCTCCTTCCGGAAATTCTTCTTCAGGGGATAAGCCCTCTGGTGAGATATACTCGATAATGGTCTCGTTTCCTCTTTCATCTAGGACCTTTTTCCTTTTCACAACTTTCACTTTCTTTTCTTTGATTTCTAGAGGGAATTGTTGGTCTTCGGGAAATTGTTCGATTTCCTGTTCCGGAGAGAAAAACTGGATAGATTCAACTAATTCTACTCCTGTAGCTGTAACTTTCTTTTTCCTCTTGACAACTTTCACTTGACCCGGCTGAGCTTCTACGGAAGTGAATTCAAGAGGGATTTGCTCTTCCGGAAGAGTTTGCTCTCCAGAAACTAATTCTGATGAGGGAGCGGATGGAGTTCTCCAGGAAATTTGGGTGGTTTGCTTTGCTGACGTTTTCACTTTTGTTTTTGTTTCCGTTTGCTCCACAATTTCAGTTGGTGATTCTTTTTCCTCTTCCGGTGAAGTAGGTATTTCTTTGTCGTCTTTTACCCTTTTCTTTTTAATAACTTTCTTCCCAACTTCCTGTTGGGGGAGGTCATCATCTTCCGGTTGAGCTTCAGGAGAAATAAACTCTGGAGTTTTGTCCTGCTCAACTTTCTTTTTTCTTCTACGGACATATGTCATCGTTTCCCCTTCATGTTCTGGAGCGTCAGTTTCAATCTCGATTTCCCCTTCGGGAACATCTTCATACTCTTCTCCTTCAACTTCGACGACCTTTTGGCGTCGTGGTTTTCTCCATGATTGTTGTGAAGGTTGTGCAGCGTCAGCTTGAGGTTTTTCTTCAGTGACCTTCGTCGGCAAAAGTTTATCTTCCTTTTCCTCTGGAGCATCTACATCTTCCGGTTTCACCCCAGGAGAAACAAACTTCACCGGAGAATCTTGAACTTTGTCATCTTTCAACTTTTTCTGCCTTCTCCAAGTTTTCACTTCTTCCGGTTTTTCCTCGGAAGGTTGCTCAGGAATAATTTCAGGTTTATCTTCGACTTTCACTTGAGGAGAGACAAATTCCACTTCAGCTTCCTGCCCAGCGGTATCAGCCTCTTTGGTCTTTTTCTTTCGAACAACTTTCACTTCCTGTTTGCTCTCTTCAAGCTTAGGAGCTTCAGGAAGTTCTTGAGTGTCTTCGACTTTATCAGGCTTGGGAGCTTTTGGTGTTCGCCATGAAATTTCTGAAGGTTGCTTCGCCGAAGCTTTCTCTTTTGGAGAAGTTTTACTTTCTTCCTCAACTCCAGGTTGAGTTTTGATGGTTTCCGGTGAAGCGTCTTTTTGTGTCGGTGTGACATCTTTAGGCTTCACGGTTGGCGACACAAATTGAACCTCAGTTTCTAAAACAGCATCTCCTTTAGCTTTCTTTCTCTTTATTATTTTCGTTTTGGTGTCAATTCCAACTTCCTGTTCCGGCCTTGTTTCAGGCTCTTCTTCAGCTACAACGTCTTCAGGGGTTACTTCCGGCGAGATAAATTCTACACCTTCCTGCGTCACTCCTTCCTTGACGACTCTCTTTTCCTTCAAAATTTTCACCTTTTCCTCTTCGACTTTCACCGACTTGAGTTTCAGCTCTACTTCCTCTTCCGGAAGCTTCTGGACACCTTCCACCTTTTCAGTTTGAGGTGCTTTCGGCTTTCTCCATGAAATTTGTGAAGGCTGAGTAGCTGAAGCTTTCTCTTTTGGAGTAGTTTTACTTTCTTCATCAACATCTTGCTTTTGAACAACTTTCTTCTCACCTGGAACAACCTCTTCAGGTTTCCCTTCCGGAGAAAATGTTGTAACATTCTTTTGCTCCACATCTTCACTTTCTTTCTTCGGTTTTTCATCCCCTCCTTTCGGCTTAGCAACCCCTTTCTTTCTCCACGACGCTTCTGCAGGCTTATCATCACCCACCTCCCTTTCCTCCTTACCAGGTACAGTCTTATCTTCTTCCTTTTTATTAGCTTCCGGCTTCTTAAACTCTATCTCCTTCTTCACAGTAGCATCTCCACTTTCCACCTTCTCATCTTCCCTTTTCACCACCTTTTTCCCTCTCCTCCAAACCGGAGCATCATCTTTCACTTCCTCCACATCTTCCGGCTTAACATCCTTCTCAACAACTTGCTCTTCCTCATCCTTAGCCTCTTTTGTCTTCTTTCCTCTCCTCCAAATCGGCGTAGCTTCTTTCACTTCCTCCACAACTTCCGGTGCAACTTTCTCCATAACTTTCTCTTCCTCTTGCTTAACCTCTTTCGTCTTTTTTCCTCTCCTCCATACAGGATGCTCTTCTTCAGTCTTCTCCTCTTCAACTTTCACCGGCTCAATTAGCTCCTCCTCCTCCTGCTGAGATCCTTCCGGCTTAACTTCCCCTTTCTTTGGCTTTCTCCAGGTGACAGAAGATCGCTCAGTTTTGGCATGTGAAATGTACTGACTGTCTTGTGTTGTGCTAGGGGGAGTTGTGTCAGGGCTTTGTAATTCAATCACAGACTGCTCAATGTTTTCTACCGATGTGGAGTGTTCAGTGGATTGCGTTTCTGTTTCTAGTTTTTTTTTGTGTGTTTCATCAGGTGAGATGGAGAGAGGGTGGTTTCATGCAGTTTGTGAGAAAGAAATGTATCTTGTCAATTAGGCATCTTTTTTTGTGAATGATGTGTATTTTTTTTCTCGTTGATGAATATTTTGAGAATGTTTTTTTATTTGCATATATATATATATGAACTATTTTTTTATGATTTTGATTGTTGAGCTTTGTTCTGCATTTTTGTGAAATATGGAATGATTTTTAAAGAAAGAAAAGGGGTGAACTTGCAAAAGGAAAATGATAGGCTTACCTTCCGTTGGCTCCTGGAATGATACTCGTTTCTTTATTGAAGACTCTTGGGTGGTCACCTCTCTGAAAAAAAGGAACCGGAAAATCGTTTTTGTGATGTAAGGGTGAAATATTATTATGCATGGGGTGGGGGGAATGGATGGGTATGCTATACAGGGTGCTCTGGTAAAAACTTACTTTTTGACTGTTTTCGCCTTTTTGGTTTTCTTGATCACTGACACCTTCTTCATTTCAGAGACGTCTGTGGAACAATGGAAGGGAGGATTAGCAAAGATGAAGATGTAATTTAATTATAAAAAATCGACATGAATGAGAAAAAGACAATTAGTTAGCACGGATGTTTTTTAGATAAGGTTTTATTTTTGTGAAACTAATATATAAAACTCGACAGTTAGTCTTGTTTTTGTTTAATTACGAGGATATTTATTATTTAGCTAATAAAAGTATTGTAATATTTAAATTAGGGCAAACATCTTGCATGCTAAAACAATGATTGCTGATCTCCTTAAGATCCTCAAGAGAAATCCCTCTTCCTTGAGAATATTACCTTCTTCTTGGTCAAAATCTTGGAATCCGTGAAACTCGTCGCGAATTTTGGGATTATAATTTCCCATCTCGTTACTCCAATCTGGTGGCCTGTACCACTTTGTACCTGGGTGATGTTCTGCATTTTATACAACACAGCCTTTTCTAAACTCATGTTGAGAATTTGACATTTTTTTTAGCGCGCCGAAATATGCTCTTCATTTTGAATTTTCAAAACACTCAACATTCAAAGCGGAGTGCAAAATATAAGCATAACAATATTGTTTAGTATTTTTTGCACATTCAAAGCGAGCCAACATTTAAAAAATATTCAAATTAGATGATATTTCAAATTTGTGTCTAATGTCTAAAAACTTCAATATTTTGAGAAGGATTTTTTTTCCTCAAATTTCCAAAATTCTCAAAAACATACCCTCTTTTGGCGCGCCATAAACCACCAATTCCGTCGTGGTCACGTCCATCCCATGTCTATTCTGAATGGTACAGCAATACTCACCCTCGTCTTCGGGAAAGATCTCGTTTATCACAAGTTGCGAGACAAATCTCTCTGGCGTTTCTATCCTAAATTCCTTTGTCGACTTGATAAGCTCCTGTCCCTTGATAAACCATTTTACAACGGGGCGAGGCTTTACTCTTGTGTATTTTGTTGTCAACCTTGAAAAAATCAAACCGGATATGTCAATTTAAAAATCCCAAGAAAAAGACAGCAATTTAAAGCTTAAAAACCGACTCACATCGTCAACTGCCCATCCTGAACGGAAGTGACAGGCTCTAATTTCTCGGTAAATCGAGGACTAGCATCTTCCGCTTCCTCATCAAAGTCCTCATCCTCCTCCTCCATGATAACGTTATCCTCGTCAGATTCCATGGTGTGAATTGTACTTGTCGCAATTTCCGAGTCAGGCACGTACTCGTAGGCTTCAACATTGATACTCGCTTTGGTGAGATCTTCCCCAGTGGTGTTTGCAACGCGACAAGTGTAGTCGCCAGAGTCTTCGGGGAAAACTTCGCTAATTTTGAGTTGACAAAGACCCTCTTCCGTTTGAAGGATTTGGATCTCTCGAGTTTTCTCGACAATCTCGTTTCCATTATGGAACCAAGCTACTGTCGGCGTTGGGCCGGGCGTTGCTTTCAGTTGACATTGTAAAGTGACCTCGTCCCCATCCATTAGATTGACTACGGTAGGAAGGGGCACGGCAAATTCTGGAGCGTGTTCTTCGACGACTTCTGCGAGCTGGAAAAATGCGGTGGATGTTATCGAGCCGTAAACATTTTCAGCCCGGACGGTGAATTCCCCTTCGGCGGCGTGCTTGAGGAGGAGAACAGAGCGGTTATTTTCTGAATTGATTTTAACATCTTTTCCCGGCTCGAGAAGAGTGTCATTGTGAAACCACTGGAATGACGCTTCCGGCGTGGAGGCGACTGCGGCTTGGAGGATGGTTGGGGAAGATTGGAAAACTGGTTTAGGTTTTAGATGACGTTTGAAGCTTGGCGTTTGTGTGGGGGACTCAGGGGTCTCGGAAACTCTGACGGAGCAAGAGGATTTGGAATGTTCGCCGACCTTCACTTCCCATTTTCCGGTGGAGAGTTTACTGTCAAACTTTTTGATCTTGAGAGTGCTCTTCTTGTCTCCGGATTTTTCTTCAATGTTGGGCTGGCTAGTTTCGAACTTGCGGCCGTTGTGGAACCACTCGACTTTGGCGTTTTTGGGCTTCTTATACTCCACATTTAATACTAGCTCGGTGTCCTTGTTTATTAAGAGGGAGCGGAGGGGCTTCAGTATCACTTCTGTGTCATCTGATGAGTCTGTGGATAAGATGCATTTTATAAATTGATATTTCTTATGGCAAGATTTATCTTATTTTCAGATATGGTAAGGTTATTTTGCATGCGAAAAAACGCAAAAAATGAACAAGGTGTTACATCCCTTGCAGAAATCCCTGGGGCGTCCACAAACAACGTTTAGAAAAAAGGGGAAAACGGAATTTGTTAAGCATGTCGTTGGGACACGCAATCAATGGTTGCGGGGTATCAGAAACCAATTTGTACTAATTTTTGCGAAAACCATGTTTTGATGTTTTCCTAATTGTACTTAATGAACAGTGCCATGTTAAGTACGGAGGACCCGACACTTCTATACCGTACCACTAATGTGTATATCCTGCCCAACAATTTCGTGTACTTGGTATTTCTACCCAACAAGTCTCAAAACACGTATATCTAAGCTAGCAAAGTCGGCTGCTTTTTTTAACGACGTGGGATACTTGGTAATTCTACCCAACAATGTTAGGCACTAGGTTTGTCTAATTTAAAAACTGACAACTTTGTGGACACGCTCTTAAGCTAATATTTAACAATTTTGAGCGACACGTTATTTTTCAATTTGTTGAAACTTAACTCAAATGTGTTAATAATGTAACGTGACTAGTTAAACTTGGATGTCGAAAGGGGCAAAATGGTTTCGATAGACAGGATTTTAAATGATTGTTCTTGTTTTTTTAATACAACCAATTAGCAAACTTTAATCTCGCAATTATGTATGAATCTCAATTTGTCCTAATTTTTCAATAAAAAAATAATTGAAAGATTTTAAAGTCTCGATACGTAATCCTAGATCTTTATGTGACAAAGGATTTAACAAAGGATACTGCTACTCGCAGTTAAATTAGAGTTCCAAAAATTTATTCTAAAAATATTGCTAGGAAAAAGTCTATAAAAACTAATTAGAAATCCAGCGCTCTCACGCGCTTGGCTGTATAATTATAATAATTAGGAGCTGGATTTCTAATTCTTTTCTCCCCCAAATTCCGCATAAATCTCAACTTGCCCCTTTTCCAGTCAGTCAGTCGGGTTGCTGGTACTTTCTATGCATGGTAGTACCAAAAACCCGACCAAATGAGGATTGGGGCTACTTGGGATTTTTTAGTCGGCTTTCTGGTAGTACCATATGTAGGTGATACCAAAAACCCGACTCGGGGCATATTGAGACATGAGTCGATCGGAAATGGGGCTCCTTGAGAACTCTTCTAGTC
>JAHZNA010001393.1:0-42684 GCA_027743935.1 Sinodicranocentrus sp. ZH6
TTAGTAGGTACGAAATTGAACAATCGACTCTATTTAAATGTTGTGCGATTAGCGCACAACGGGCGTTCTAGTCTGATAGAATAGGATGGAGGTTGAGTGAGGTTATTAGTAGACTAGACATATATCATAATACATTTAGACTGTTTTCGAATGTGTTTTATCCTTTTTCTAATAAAATTGTATTAGTCGTGTTCAATTGCCAAACAGCTCACCACAGAATGCAAGCTATGGAATTGGAATACAAGAGAAAAATATTTACTTGAATAAAAATCTGGCTGCCTGCTTTTTTCTACATCCTGTTTGGGGCTTTAAAAAATAGTCGCACACCGCGAATTTTTTAAGATTGACACATTTAAATCCATAAATTCAACCATCATAAGTAAATAGCGTAATTAAACTTTCTAAATTGCAGTACAAAGTTAATCTTTGTCCTGTCTATTGATAGTCGTATGCATGCATCAGCAGGTTTTCTCCTTTTCGTATCTCTGGAAGAACTTTAGTCTACTTTTCATTTGAAAAATAAATTATAATGTGTATGTGTATCTCATCTCTTCGACACAATCCCATACAGCACCATGCGGCCTGTACAATTAAAGTTCAGGCTGGTTTCGGGCTTAAATACTATGAAACACTATGAAACATGTATAAAGTACATGCTCGTGGCACACTACCAGCTTCATGGTTTACAATCAAGCTGACAACTACGTACTGTATTATCATTTCAGGTTGAAAATGCCAATTAAATTCTTTTATTGTCGAGCAAATGAGAATGTTTCCGGTTCAATTATAATCACAATGAAGTTCATTGAAATATCAATACCATTGAACTCATCAATCTGTCAAAAGTAGAGCGAAGGTGCGTGTCGAAAGTGGAAGGGAAGGAGCGTATACGGATTCATCACTGCTACGCTTTGGACTGCCATGTATGTAATTATTTTATAATGAAGGCGTAGCCCCGTGAAATATTTCGACATTTTAGACTCCCTATTATCGTACAGATCAATATCGCCATTTGCTCATATATTTTCGTCGTAATTGTCAGCGCTGTGCCTTTGTTATGTGATAGATCAGTGTGCCATGGTTAAATCAGAAAATTTGACACGAAGTAACAATCACTCATTAAAATTACAGCAAGCCGCTGAAAAAAAACATTCTAAATACTTCCTACTAGTCAAATACCTACTCATATAACCTTATATATTTGTTTTACAAAAAAGAGAGATAATTTGAAAAAACTGACACTTCATAATATATGGGCGACATGATGATGCACCTTCATTTACAATAATGAAGGTCCTCAGTCAGGAACCCTTTTTAGCGGCGTGATGCGAAGCCCCCTTGGCGTAGATAGAATCAGGTTACTTCGTGTCACTGCCAATCAGACGAATCATTATTAAAAGTGTATCCAAAGTTTTTTTCATACCATATGCATATTTTACTTTCATAGGTACATATATATGCAATACGATTACGGTGCCCATGCAGCTTACTTCGTCAGTAAAATGAGAAAGATTAAGACAAAAAGGTTCAAGACTCAAGAGCTTCAAATATCAATGCAATCTACACTCCCTTATTTAGCGAGATGCATGCAGTTCTGCTGTCCCATGTAGTAATTTTTCTGGTTATCGAGAAATTGCTAATGATGAAATCAGGAATAGATTAATGACTCCATTCTCTCTTGATAGGATGATTGGTTCACTGTTACGTTTTCTTGTACAGGAACGTAACGTAATTCGAAAGGTTTGTATTACTCACGATATCGTCGTATAGCATAGGTATACCATGTTATTTGCTCGAGGGTGCACTGACATTGTGTAACATGGAAAAAAGGGCAGGTAGGTCAATATTAACAAGAATATTCATATGCATAACGCTTGAACAATATACCGTTTATCGATATATGCATGTCCATCACCAATTACAGCCATTGTAGGCAAACCAAAGCAATTGCTATTGTCGTGTTTTATCAACAATGAGAGACAAACTGGCTCGTGCCTTGTGTGCCGTACTTGTTTGCTGCATGCAAAAGTTGACGTTTTACACAGAGGCTTGTCGATATTATGCATAATAACCAAAACCGGTTTAGTTTCATAATTCGTTTTCATGCAATTTTTATTTTCTCATAAAATCCTCGATGTCGAGGTCTTTTCAGCGGCTGTGCAATATAGAATAAAGTAACAGTAAATTAACATACCATTCATTCACCGCAATTTTCTAGAAATTCAATTCATTTGTTCACAACCAGATTTTAATATTGTGAGTGATTTAATTAAGCCAGCCAAAATATAATGATAACTGACATGGGGAAGCTATTAAAACCGCAGATTTGAACAATCTTATGTATGAACTTATTGCACTGTTTATTCACAAGATTTGACAGTATAGTTATCAAAGCAATATAAAAAGTGTAGTAGTTCAAACCTTTCACTACATTTTATCTCTTTACTGTTTATGATTACTTTTTATGATTGTATTATTCTGTACGATCAAGATGAGATTTTTGCCTTGCCGCATAATGCACTTTTTGAGCATATTTTCCGCATACTGCAATCTGTATCTGTAAATGTCAAACAGTAAAAAATACTCAGCTACCAAATGCAGCACTGCGACTACGAACTGTTAACTAACGCGAGATTTCCTTACAATGAAAATTTTATTCAAAATAGATTTGAAATGACTGATCAGTGTTTCCTGGGTTGTAAAATGACATAACAAAACCACATCTTCCAGTAAGCAGCTTCCTTCCTCGTGCACAAGCATATAGATCAGCTAGATCAAGCAAACTCCTTTAACAAGTCAGAATCTAATGAATAACTTCCAAATCAAGAATAAAAACAATGGCCACTAATGAGGAAATAATAAAGACATTATCACGCTTGTTAATTAAAATCTAAACTTCAAATGCATGTCATACATTTGTCGACGTAACTCTACAGTAAAGTTTTTTAAATGGAAGTTTGTCATCTAAGAAATCTCACGCATTTTCCTCGTGCAAGAACTTCATTAAGACTTGAAACTTTTCAAACTGAGGATGAGGATGACTGAGACTGACAAGTGGAGAGAAAGGATAAGAAGTCAACAGCTAATTCGAAAAAATGATGCATTCAAACCAAACTTCACCACTTCCTAAACCTAACGTTAATGATGTCATGGTATATTTAAGTACTAGTTTTCCTCTTCACGACATTCATAGATCACGCTGAAAATGGGTGATGTACAAAAGTCGGCTTTATTTGATGTGTGAGTTTATACAGTAGTGCACACACAAGGAGACTATTGTGTTATACCAACGAAAAAGCCTCATCATGAATCTGATTGCAAGTAATGAAACTGAAACGTGTTTCATCACTGTGAAGGCTTAGCATTGCCAATAGCCAATTGAAATCTTGGCACATTTGTAATTCAGAAAGGAAGGAATCTGAATATATTTAGCTCGGTAAAACAAAAACCAGACTGAACCACGAACGGATGTTATTACCACCCAAATCAACTCACGACAAAGATGAAATTGCATGAAAATGAAACGTGAATTAAAGTTTTCTTACTCGCCAGCACATTTATTTCTGCTGTATTATAAATATAATGATTTCCTCCTAGTATATAAGTAGCTGATGCAAGTAGGAAAAAAACGTAGAGAATTAAACGGATACGTTTTTTCTGACTAAGGTACAAGGTAAAACTTTTGTAAAGAATTGCGTCCACATTCCAGATTTTTTGCAGATATAAACAAAAATCATGTGCAAAAATCCCCTAAAATATGCCTTTGCCAGATGTGGTGTTTGTTTTTTCTTCAAAATGATGTGGCCTTGTTAAAGAAAAGTATTGGAAGCGTGGGTGGGTGAAGACGTGGGATAGCATGCTTAATTTGTCTTATTAAAAACCACACTACTTTCAATTGTTATCCCATCTCATTACGATCTATTGTGATGCTCCAAATCCCCTTGTCTTTTGAACTGAGTGAGTTTATATGAATTTCAAATCCTATTTAAATTTCTCATTGCGATGCAAAAGTGCAGTACTACGGATGATGAGGTTTGATAAATAGCTATATATATGGCAAACAATACAACAACATCTATTGAGCGAAAACAGTTTGCTAGATCCTTTTTCCTTCTGTCCTAAGGGATGTGAAGCTATTGTGTTCTATTTCCCACGCAGTTTTTTCGATTGTGAGTAGAATCATGATATCAGATCAGAAAATCAAAAAACGTAGTACTTAGTTCTGTTGGATACATGTTGTACTCTAAACGGAAAACACTTCATACATTACATTAGGTATGGTCATTGTCGTGTTTCATGCATGCAGTCAGTCATACGATGTGTATGCTTCTTATTTTCATAAGCCTAATGAGCAAAGAAATCTTAATTTGAAGTGGAACTCCCACTACATTCAATTGGCGAAGACAAAGAACAAAATTTTCCGTATCTTCTTTAATTTCTTTGAGCTCTTCATGCCAATTTAAAACTTTTGTTTGGAAGAATGTTCCAGACACATATGACAGCTTCCCCGCAGGTTAATACCGGAACTTGGTGAATGGACAAGACGTTCAGCAGATTTTTTTTTGCATTTTATTCAACTTGGCTATCCAAGTAAAGGGGTGGAGAGCGCGTTCCAAAAAAAAGTATTTTTCACATTCAAAAGAATATCAGCACAATATATTTTTATTTGCATTCAAAGTAATAATATGAAGATTTTTTCTTACCATCTCAACTACTAGAATATCAGATTGGCTCATAAAAACGAGAAAACGTAGCTCATAGAAATACGTATAAACAGCCAAGTCAATTTCTATGCAGATTCTGTTTTCTGCAAGCGTGGGATTCAAAGCGCTCCTATTTCCGCTTCCCCATGATAATAAAAAAATACATGCGTCTAGAAATACAAATTCATCTTATAGACTCATAGATAGCCTCTTTTACTCTCGTCGTATCATTTTGTAGGTGCATTTATTTCCTTACATTCCTTCTTCACAACAGCATCAGCAACAAGCGGGACATCCCTTTTTTGCTCATTCCTGTACATCCATTTACCCATCCTCCAGAGTAACTTGCTTAACGTATTTCTCACTCTCTGAAGATAATATTTAACAGCTTACAAGTAGCTAAATATATAAAATCCATTGCTTTATAAAATTGTAAAAAAACCTACAAAAGATTGGATCCAAGCTTTGAAAGAAATGATTCAAGAGACAAAGAATCTCTTGGTTCATTCCAATGAGCTAGTTATTCCCACACCCTAGAATCTTGAGTTTCACCGAATCTTGGTACAGTGTCACCGAAAAACTCGCCAAGGAAAGTATGAAAGAAACTAGCCAGTGAAAGTGTCTCTGGTCTGGTTTGGCACGAAGAGGAAAAGACAAGACAGACCAAAGAGCAAAATCCAATTTCCATTTCCTATTTTCTCCCAACGTCCATACATATGCACTTCAGTATTTTCGAGTAAAAGAGCAGCAAAGAAGAATAGTGGCCTTTGTTAGCCTATAGTAGCGTAATAGGAGCAAGCACGTTACTAGAGTTGTGAGGAGAAAGGAGATGCTGGAATGAAATGTGATGCCATAATATATAGAAGTATGCTATTAACTACCCGATGAACATCGCATATGGAAGGGATGAGATGATGAGAAAGCAAACCAAAAGCAGTATGTGTATCCGGGAATGCATACGTTTTCTGAGTTTGGGCTTTTTAAAAAGGAAACCTGATATTTCCCTCTTGAATTATTGTATTCCTCTTCCCACATATTTCATCATCACACTTATGTGTGTTTATACGCTTCGATAAACTACTTTAGCAAAGTGTGTTACATGAAATATTATACTGTTGCTTCTGCTGCCGACGATGGGAATGAAATGGTTCCTCTGGAGAGAGGACTCATCATGCCACTCTCTAACTGAGCTGAGATTCTAGGACAACTCTCTACTTTCCGCAACCCAAGAAGAATATCAATTCTCAAGTTTGATTTCCAAGCACATTTGTTATTCCATCCAGTAGTAATGGTTTCATTTTATAAAAGCTTTTCGCTAACGTACGTCAAATAGATAGGATGTGCTTTCTAGATGACACTCGGATACTTAAGTAGGTCCCATGAAAATGATGATGGTTCAAGGTCATTTAATACTTTAAATGTCTTTCCTCGCTAATATTGTTCTTTTCTAGTTTGATCATTGGAGTGCTAGCTTCTTCAGACTCTACTTTGCACATATTAGAGTTAATGTACTTATATCAATGTCTCTTTCAGGCGGAAGACATTTAAAAGCATTTGAATAATATTACTTTCTGTGAAAGCCGGGAAATGAGATGAGAATTTGCAGTGAGTGCCTTGCTTGCTGGTGGTGGAACACGCGCTCAAAAAGAAATCATCAAGGAAAATGCTTTTCCGAAATGAGTTTCTGTCGCAATTGTGTACACAACCGTACGCGCATCATCAAATGAAATCTTATACATGCTTTCTTCCTGCCTTCCTGCATGACTCCTTTTCCGTCACGGATGAATTAGAGAAGTAGAGAAAAAATAGATGCGAACCATATCTCCCGAGCCACTTTTATGGGTTGAAATGAAATGTGGTAATGCTACATTCAGCAGCATTCCTCTGTTTTTACTATACATCATTGTTGCTTCGTCCCGCTGAGACGTGCTTTCACCAGCACGTCACGTACATGCGGAAAAGGAAGTGCCTGCGGAATGAAGATGATCCTACTGTAGAGCTGCAGTAGATAACGTACGGTGGCAGATTTCATTAGATGAGCTATGGACTTGAATTTAAATAAAAGCAGTTCAACAAGGCATTAAATGGTCACCGACAACGGGGACGAGCCTTTTGTTCGCTAGTAACTACCACATTTGGCATTCTCACTGGTTAAGAGAGGATGTTCAAGTGAAAACAAATTCAGAAATATGATACCATGCATTGTGTTGCTGTTCGCGCCAAGGACACTGTTTAAGCCTTGAATGTCCTCAAGGCTTACATTTGCGCAAAACTGACAGAATACAAGTAATCAAAGACACGGCTTTAAATTAAATATTAAAACAAAGTATTTTGTTTCATAATCTTTTTTCTAGATTTCCGATAAATGCTAACGGACAACTTGCAGTGACGGATGGTGCGGGAAAGCAAAAGGCATAGGAAATCCTTATACATCAATTGAGAAAGCATTCTTGGAATTCTTTTATACCGATGAAAGGGTTTCTTATCTGTTCAGTTGGCGTTCGCCCAAATGAAAAGAACATGTTATGTTTATATGTACTTAAATTACGGACGATGAGAGTTTACTTATTAAATGCAGATCGAACAATATCTGATTTAATAGACAACAACAGATTACTGTGTCATTAGTCAAGTGAAAGCTTGAATTTCTCTGGCTCACTTCCACTATCTACTACATTTAAGTAATAATTGCACTAAGCTCAAATAAATTTACATACCTACATAGTAGTGCTTATAATTTAAATAGTAACGTTTTGAGTGCATATAAATGCTAACTTGTGTGTATTAAATGTATCCCTTCTGTGAATTTTCAAGTTGATAAGTAACAGTAGCGGGATACGTTTCAAAGAATTCCCATTCAATGTGAAAAATTAGGATCTTTCTTTCTTGGTAGAGAATGTCGCATTATTCCACCAAAAAAGATTCCATTTTACTTGATCACTTTCAGAGGAGGGATGATGGTAATAAAATGGAATCAAAGTGATTGAGTGCTCTCCATTCCAAAGGGCTTTACATGCAAATGGTATACAATGAAATATCAAAGTGCACGCCCATAGAGCTTGGAAAATGCTTAAAAGACTTAGAAGTTGAGACATTACTTATACGATTTAAAATAAAAATAACCCGTCCATTACATGTTTCTAGAAAGTTGAGGGTTAGCCCTGTGTAAATTTGCAGAGATTCCGAATTTATATTTTCACCTACTTCTTGAGGAAGTAAAACAGTTTATGAAGCTGATATAAAATAAGAATTTGATCCACCAGAACAGCTCGTTGTACATGAGTTCCTGTTATATATGTTGTGTGCACATGATTTTATAAACATAATATTTCTTCAACTTTCTTTATTATGAGCTAGCTCATTCTTTTCCCAAAAATATTCTAGTTAAACAATAAAAATCTGCATCTAGTTCCTTTATTATATGCACATATGTTTCTGATCTTATGGCATACTATCAAAAGGAAAATAAAAACATGATCCTGGTTTTGAGAATGAATACAAGTCCTTTGTTGGAATGGTTGGCTTTCCGTCCCATGGCCCGTGATTCCGGTGAAGACACCGTTTTATGCTTCGTGCCTTGCTACCAGATATATTTAGCAAGGAAAGCGGTAGAAGTAGGATGTGGATGTACATGGAATCCTTCAAGTATGCCTAAAAAAGCAGGTTATTAAAACACCTTACTTTTACTTGTCTTGTGCAGTTATTTCTCTGCACTACTCATACAACAATGGACTACTACAATACGACGACCTCTCTGCTCTACTACCTACTTTCATTGCTCCACTCAAGTAGAATATTTTCCATTCCATGATGTTTCTAAGAATCAAATAGAAAGACAAGTTACACACTAAAGTGTAAAAAGTTGCAGTGCAAAAATGGTATACGCATATACATCACCAACGAATAAATATCACATGCTTAGCATTGTATTGAAATGCAAATAACTGTGATAAATTATGACAAAAACGTAAAAGTCTGTCTGACTTTCTCCACATAAAGTCGCATCTCCTCTTCTCCAGTCCTTGCTCCTTTTTCAGGGTTCACAAAGGTTTTATATAACTGTTAAAAATGTTTTTAAACGTTGTCGTATTCTATTAATCTTACTGCAAAGGGAATCCCTGCATGCAATCATAAAATGCGTTATTGTTCTACATATAGGGGGTAAGTATGCGGAGATACGAGAACATAACTTTATTTTATGGCTTATCTGAATCTGTTACTGGACTTGATTCCGCCAGATAAAGTTAAATATCGCATCGGTAGAATGCCTTCCATTTTCATTCAAATAAAAATCAATTAATGATTCATCGAATTCAACTGATTAAAGATGGTTGGATTACAATTGAAACCCTGCCATGGCCAAAGCCAAGAGTGTCACATCCCATCGCATTGCAAAGATTTCAAACAAATTTCAAATCTGAAAAGAACACGTCTGAAGTCTATTCATTCTATGAAATAAAATTTGACAACGAACATTGAAAATATTACGACAACAGTGTACTAGATACTACTAGGACTAGGATGTTCTTTGATTGTGCAGAAAATAAATGCTAAAAATGCGATACATCTTCTCATTTAAAAACTAACATCCGTCATAAGAAAGTTGTATTGTAATCTTAATTCAAAATCGTAAACAGCACTACGTGGAATTAACTATACGAGCCTCAATATAAGTTGTTTTCGAATTTTTTAATACTCCAGACTCTTACAATACAAGATGTAATGACGTAGGTATTTTTACAGTTACGTGTACATGCATTTAACGTAATACAAGCGACAAATATGTAGCTTACATACACGCATGCTAAAGATATCAAACAAATTTAGGTTTGAATAAGTGTATGGATATAACGAAACAGGCGCAACACATCATTCCATTTTCATGAAGTGTTATAATAAACATTAATACAGTAACTATACATATAACGTTGTGCATTATCTACCATTGATAAGTTGATGAATTCTTAAATCATGATATAATTAGTCATTTACACGATGTCTTCACTTAAGTCTATAACTCTCAGTTGAAAAATGGAAAAGGTAAAAATAACAGTTTTTAGATCAATCATAATCGCTCATTACGGCTGAATTAATAAAGTCCATCAACGTGTGTTAACCAAATAACTATTACTACATGAAACACTGATATATGATCTGATATTGATCGGCACATAATGTTATCGAATAAGATCTACTCTATAAATGCTAAACTGTACTTTAAACTAGAACACTACGACTAATCATTCATTAATGGGGATGTAAATACAGGATAGCGCACTGCATTCTGTACTTTAGCTTATATATGATAATTGTTAGTTAATAGAATAACTAATATCGTTTTGTACGAAAACTGAAATTGTAGAACAAGGGCGATATCAAGGACCTATGAAGACGTCTTCAGTAGCAGATATTTCCACTTCTTCGATGGCAGCAGAGGGGGAGCCTGGAGAAGGTGTTAAATCGTTATGATCGTCATCATCAGCAAATAGATGGTCACCTTCTAGCCGCCGAATGGCTTCTACAATGGATTCCAAATTATTTCTGCTGACGGTACGACATCTTGGTGTCTCATCGTGGACAATAACTCCAGGTGTTGGACATATATTACTCATCTTTCCTGAATATTGCTCCTGTGCATACCTGGCAGATTCGGTAAGAGACTGGTTCTGTAATTGAAGATTCCTTATCTGAGCCTCAAGATTGCGTCTATGTAACCTTTCATTTTCCAAACTCAAACGAAGACGCTTTGTCTCCTCACGAAGCTCTGTTACTTCTGATTGCAAATCTTCACCACTGCCGCTATGCTCTGAATATAAGCTAGCAACTCCTTCATCGTCAGCAGACTCCTGTGCCGAAGAAGCCTTTCTTTTTCGTCTATTCCCTGTTCCGGGTTCTTGTTTAATAATTGGTACAGCATGATCTGTGGTGGATACGACAAAAACCTCCCGGGCATATACTGGATTTTCCTCAACTTTCCCCCCAGCCACCATTTTCTCTAATTGAGCATTCCTCATTATCAGATCCGACTTCTCATTGAGGACTTGCTGGATGTACGTCACGGTTTTTTGCAGAATCGCAGCTTTACTCAATTTTTGATCATCCGTGCACGCTAGAAATCCTCGAAGAGCTTCAAAGCCATTATTTATGCCTTGCATCCGACGCCGCTCATTAGAGTTCGCAACAAGACGTCGATGGCGGCGTACCTCTTCAGGCTCCCCATCTATGTTATCCTTGTCATCCGGTGAACTTGGAGATAAATCCGCCATGATATTTTATTTAGATTTAAACGATTCCAATAGCGTCTCAGATGTACACTCGGTTGTTAGCTCGCTGCGTTAGGTTGTATATCTGAAATATAATGAATACATAAATTAATATACAATATCTTTCGAATATTTTTACCTTTTCTTTTCTTCTTACGAGTCCGTATCAGCAGAACTCATGAAATGAGGCTTACCCCGCATTATACACAATATTATCATGTAAACTTACATGGTGCGCTGTGCACCTGTCACACAAAACAAACTGCTGAGAAACCAACGCTCTAATCAACAGCTTAACATTACGTATTTAGCCCAACTTTCAGCAATAACTATGAGCAGATTAGAATCTGTGTGTAGATCTGTTTTCTAATACAAAATGATTGAAATGCCCAATGATCTTACCTACAGTCAAGAGTTGTTTCAAATTGGCAACAACAAATAACTACTTAATTGTTTATAAACCGTATTTAAATCTAACAACGCTAACATATCCCGAGCTCAACTACAAATGAAATGAAATTTGCCTTACTCTAAACCAAGCTAGTCATATGGTATCGGTATTGTAGTGTAATAAACTTACCAAACAGTAAAACAACACACACCACTAGAACTAAATTTACCAGTTTATCCTTTAAAAATGCATAATGCATTTGTACTATATCAAATTTTCTTTCATCACCACCTCAAAACTTGCTAAATATTGTTGTATTGATATTTGTTATTGTTTATAGACAGTGCTAAAACGCCGAATACTATTTGCTGGAATCACCTGACCGCTTCCCTCAACCAGTATATAACCGATCAATCTTACAATCCCACCACAGGAAATTCACATTTTCCACTCAATCAAACTTGTACTTTCGAAATACACAAAATTTACTAATTTTCGCCTCCTGACACGGCCCAACAATAAGATAACACGATAACTATAATACTCCAAATTTCAAACCAGATGAGAGCTCCTCAAACCCCGAAAAGATATACCCTTATCCTTTATACATGTACTATATAGGTATAGGAAAAAAGATGCTTCGTATATAAGTGTGTAAGATGCTACACGAATCTTTTATCCGGATACTTCTGCACGAAATTATGCACATAAAAGAGAGCTATATAGGGCTATGCTGAGAGCGAGAGCTATGCTATTAGCTTTAGTGTAAAGAATGCAAGCTTGTTCTTCCGATACCCTTTTTCCATTCTCGTCGGTATGTTGTGCTTTTCTGGCGACGCGGCAGCACGGTCTGGGATGCTACACAACAAACACGCTCTGTAGCACTGTCCCATATAAAATAACAAAAGCACAACACAGCTGCTTCTAGTGTGTTCGAATATACCCAGGTATCAGCACAGCTGCGGCACATCTGATTGTTACTCGATGAATCTCTACTATGAATATTGCTATCTCGCGGTTGGGGCATTGTGATAGATGTGAGTAAGGGGATATTTTTATCGACGCCAGAAGGTGCTTTTTACTACAAATGCGGCACCCTCCGGATTCCATGCAAGTGTGGTAAAAGTTATGTCGCGTCAAGCAAGCGTAAGGAAAATATCCTGGAATTAGGATAATAAATAGGATGAATTTTCTCCTTCACCGTCATCGTCCTGTACTATACTCTACAAGTTAAGAATTTCCGGTATTCCGCAATTGCACTAGATGGAATGTATTTAGCAGAGAAAATTATGAAAAAAAAAGTTTTGTTTCTTAGTATGAGTAAATTAAATACATGAATTTATTAAATGAGATTTATCACTTTTACCAGTTAAAAATATACATAACTGACAACCGACTCGTATTCAAATGCGTAATCCTAAGTAATTTGTATTGTGTCTGTAATTTTTCTTGATAATTAAAATTTTTTCCACAAGCAAAATTGAAGTCTTTTCAGTAAAGCAACGCTATTGATACAAGAACAGCCATATTGTACTTGTTACTAAATTGTTACATACATAAGTATTATGTAATTTCTTTTTTCTGTGCTTACTGTTTCATCGCACATTTTACCTTTTAAAGGATTCTAAGATCCACATTAGTTTCGTAAATCAAAATTATATATATCTACATAATAATATAGCGAGTTTGATACTTATAAACGTATATATCAATCAGAATAAGACAATTTCTACTCTTCTCAATAATAATTATCTTAAACATAGTGCATGGTGGACTAATAATTATTACAAATTATATATATATTAAAATCGTCACCAGTCATTCCTCATTATCAATCATGAACGCCAAGTAAGGGTTACTCATTCACATTCTACACATGATAAAAGAAAAATGTAGTAACATGGGATTTGAATAGATATTAACTAAAACGTAATCTAAAAAAAATATTTAACACACGAGGCACAAGTGAACGCGCATATAACATTGCAACAACTCAACTTTAAACCCATTTGGCAGTACAAACGCTGGTCATGCATTACAGTGTTTTTCCCTTACATTAACATTCTTACCAGTACAATACAGATAAAGTATATTAGGACGAATTAATTACTACTATCTAACATTTATTATGACAAGCGAAATAAATAAATACAAGTTTTTACATATGCTAATACTCCGTGTAAGCTGTGCACTGAATTTCGGTAACAGGTTATAATTTTACATGCAATATCAGCATTTAAAGACACTTCAGTCAGGTATCAGTTTTGAAAGTCAATTTTAAGTGTCTGAATTAAATGACAAACAATTTGATTTGTTTAAAAATCAGCATCCAATGTGAAAACCATTTCATCTTTTTTGTTCATTACACCGGCTTTTTGGTATTCTCCGACCTTCTTTTCGAAAAAGTTGGTTTTTCCTTCCAGGGAAATGTGTTCCATAAAGTCGAACGGATTTTCCACGTTGTATACCTAAATATCAACAGACAAAGGAAACCACATTATTACAATAATCGCCCATAAAATTTGGCAATCAAATTTAGTCGTAGTCTAGTACCTTTTTACAGCCAAGCTCGACTAACAAGCGATCAGCTACAAATTCAATGTATATTCTCATCAGGTCGCAATTCATTCCAATCATTGCAACTGGAAGGGCAACTGTAAGAAACTCTTGCTCAATAACAACAGCGTCTTTTATGATCTGGACAACACGACTTTCAGTTGGTTTGTTTACGACGTGTTTGAAAAGGAGACACGCAAAATCACAATGAAGACCCTGATACAGATTGCAAGTCAAATAAACAAATAATTAGTACATGACTCTCTTATCGAATCATAAATAACAAAATAACCTCCGACACAATTATAACTAGACAAGTATGCATATGCAACGAATAACAATACATAGGTACTTAATTAAGACATTGGACATGGGTAACATTCAGGGTTCATGACTAGGCCACAAATTTCATTGGACCAAATTTTTTAACCCAAATATAAATTGACATTGTAGTTGTAGCATACCTCTGTTCCGAATCTTTGATGTAGGTATCAATTAAAAGAGAATACATTTCCGAATGAACATTTTCCATCGCAATTTGGAACCCATAAAAACATCTAGCCTCCGTAACTTGAACCTCCTGACTGAATCTTTCAACTAAATTTTCGTTAACGATTCCATCCGAGGCAGCGAAGAAAGCCAAGACGTGAGAGATGAATAGCCTTTCATCAGGTTTTAACTTGCTGTCCCAATCAATAGTATCCTTCAGTTCAAAAAAGAATAAGGTCTCATTTAGGAAATATAATTAAGTCATAAAAAGTACATGCCTATCTTACAAATACATGTCACATGTGCCAGCCCCAAAAAGAAAATTGAAAAATTTCACGCAATAACCATCGAAAGTGTATCAAACTTTCTGTTGTTTGTTAGTTATCTATGATCTGGGAACCGTTTCTTACCTTGGATAAATCTACTTCTTCAACAGTCCAAAATGAAGCTTCGGCTTTTTTGTACATCTGCCAGATATCATGATACTGGATAGGAAATACTACAAATCGTCTTGGATTTTCACGGAGCAATGGCTCGTCTTCAATTTTGTTGATGATATCAGTTTGAGCTTTCTTAGGGGTGTCGTCGTCGTTAAATTTTAAGCTCTGCAAATATCAAAATCGGTTCGGTATAACATTCATTATAAAAACAATGACAATGACAAAGCCAAAGCACACCTCAGCCATCGAATTCGATAAAAAATTTGATAATTGATAATATATACAACGACGATTAGTCCCATATCAGTAGCTTACTTTCACAGGTCGCTCTGCCACTATTTGCGCGTTATGATCTTTCAAAGGCGTTCTAGGATGAGGAGGGGTAGAGGGTTGCACGTTCTCCGAATCAATGGAAATATGCATTTCCTCCAATTTATTTACTGCTTGCATCATTTTGTCAGTTGATTGTCCACTTTTAGTTTTATATTTATTCCGAAAAGGATCACCTGTCGCTTACAGCTTAATAAAATCTGCTTTCACTAGTGTGTTAAACGGTCAAGAAGTCTCGTCAACAGTTGCTTTCACTTGGTCAATTTTAGAAATAATCACAGGAAGTCAATTGTAAAAGACGTCTAAATCCCAACAAGTCCAGGTAGACTCTGAGCAGGTCACAAAGTTTGCAACAAGCTACATACAATACAGACTCCAGAGAAAGAAAATTGCCACAATGATAATACGACTGTCAGAGTCAGAGTCGGAGGAGTATACTTTTGCAGTAATAATATCACCGGCCAATTATCCACAACGCATTAGAGTCAGACTCTCTTAACGTTCCCTTTATGCAAAACCACTTCACAAAGTCGGTTACACACATTTTCATAAGATAATCCTGCAAATGTACTACTGACACAATGTACTTATTCGGCGGTGAAATTTTTTGTAGCGGTAGAAATTTGGAGGGAGCCTTTCACAAATACTAAATAGTGAGGATTGAGGATGTCGACCCTTTTATCCTTCACTTCACTCAAGATTGTGCAAGTTCAGTCTTGTAACTTGTACCACATAAAGTGGATGCGGCAAGCTGCACTTCATTTTCATGAATCATGACAAGAGAATTACTTTTTTATTTTATATGCATTTTTCATATTCCTTATGTACATCAAAATATCCTTTTCCTGCTCATTGTCAGTCTGACTCCGAGAGGAACTGGGTGTACCTAATATTTGCTTGTTTCTTCCCTACAAATAAGATGTGATATTTTTCTCGTTCTCATCGTTAGTTCGGTTCAGCTATGCCCTCCATATAAACCTTGATGAAATATATACAGAGAAAACATCTCTATATACCTTTTTGCCGCGATACCAATCTGTACACTATAAAATATCAACCCTCGATACTGCTCGGCATAGGGATGGCATGCCTGCCTATATTCAACATTTGAATGAATTTTATTTCTAAAGTCAAGCCAATCATCATCAGTTTGTGTTAAAATCTGTATGTCTAGGTTTACAGGACCATCAGATCATCGGACTAGTGGATCATCCATCCACCAGACTTTAAGCCAGACATATGCAATGCCAAATACCAACCCTGCTGAAATACATACATTATGCATTAGGTATATTAGGTATGCATGTTTGGCGCATTAGGTATTTTAGTGAGTGTTATGCATTTCTAATGTGTATATCGATGCCAGTGTAACAAAGTAAACTTTCTTGGCGGTGTAAAAGCACTATATATGTTATCCATTTTTCCATGTATAGATATAACGATATAAGGAGAAGTTCAAAATCATGAAAGGGTAAGGACACAGACAGCTAATAAGAAAACTTGCTGATATTATGCCAACTATGCTATGAGTTTTTTTTTGGAGTGCATTACAAGTAACTAGTCTTTTACGTGAGCTGTGAGTAGTGTGAGTCTTAAGAGTTCAGCTTCAGATCGAATCGAACAGAATGTCTTTGTAGCTTTATGCATAATATGATAACCATTATAAGCAAAAACCGGGTATATGACTATGACTTACATGACCATGACAAGAAATCTCAACTCGTTACTGTACAGCAATAGATGTACAAAGAGGTATGCAAGATGCGACCACGACCAGACCACATCTACCCAAAATTAGATCTAATCAGTTTACATCAGCAGAGAGAGGTAAGTAACCCTTGGTGTACAGCATAAATCGGTTAGCTAGGTAGGCTTGAATTGGTTTGCCAGATATTAGTTCGGAAGTTAAAGTCTTCGCATGATATATCCAGTACACATCTTCATCAATTAGCTTTCGTAATTTCGTTACACACGTTAGATGTTACAAAATGATATATGACTTTTGAAAAGTTAAAAGTCAACGGCAGGACATGAGAATTCGTGCATATATGTAAGTGTTCAGCTTTTCAATTGGACAAATTCAAAGATGGCCATGTTCTTGAGTGATTAATTCCACAATCTTTTACTTGTGATGATTTGCATTATCTACAAAAGTATTGTTGCTTTGATTAAATTCTACCAGTTATTCAAATGAATGAAAGAGGTAGGCATATGTAGGCGTTTTAGGTTTGGCATTTAAGGATACAATGAAACACTTTGTCCCCAGTCTTTGCCCAAAACCCCATGCTTGCAGATGCACAAGTATTTTTAGGAATATTTGTACGAAAAAAGTGCATGTACGGTCTGAGGTATCTTCCCTACCTTATGCGTCCCACCCTGATCTCTATGTACAGCCTGGTCTGACTCTGACTGACTAGACGACTATGTCAGTTGTAGTTTCGTTTTATGCAGAATATGATTCACAAAATGTACTCTCGATAGTCTCGATATGTATGATAATGATAATGCAATGCCTATAATATGTTGTTACACCATTAGCATCATTCTTGTGTATTTGTATCCACCATGGCAAACAATTCTCTTCGTGAGCTTCCAAACCAAGTTTGCTGTACTGACAAATACAAATTATCTGTAAAGTTGTTTGTGCCATGAATGAGTTTATGAAAGTAAGAACAAGATTGCAAAGCTCATGCATCAACCGCTCATGAAATGGCTCATATATAACAGACAAAAGAAAAGAACGAGGGATTGCGAAGGCTATCTTTCTCCAATCATCAGAGAAGCGCCTTGTATTATATGGGTCTTTGTCTTTCAGACCCAACTAAAATATGTATAGGGGAACTTTATGCCAACCTTTGAGGAGGATTCACGGAAATTGGTTACGAAACTGGTCATTGTTTGCATTTTCATATGAAAGGCAAAGGATTGAACTGCATCATTTACAGAATGTAATTTTATTCTGGGCCTACGTGACCAGGCGAGCTGCTTTACGTGATCTTTTTTCCAGTATTTCCAGTATCATGAAATCATTGCATAAAATCTGCTCTGAATTTCAGGTACATTTACTCAGAAGAAAAATTAGGGCAAAATTTAAACATGTTTGAACAGGAACAGGATGCTGAGACGAGAAATCATAAAGCATGTATAATGTATATAAATGATTTTGTAAGTTAACACTACGAACAAAAATGAAGAGTTGATGGAAAATATTAGCACAGCACGACATTTCACACTTCTTCCAAGAAACGGTTCAAAAATGCTTCAAGCCATGTACAGACTTACTCCATCACTCTGATAGTAATCCGTTTTGTTCCTAGTAAAACCCCTATAATAATGATATTTATACACAACTTCTAATGTAAAAATTACTAGGGCTGAAAGAACCCCAAAAAGTAATACTATAATTATAGTAAACACATCGTTCAAAACTGCTGGCACTACAGTTCTTTGATCATCACGACAATGAGGAAGATTCTTGATGTTATATTTTTGTATATATCTAAAAATCATTCCACGTCCTTGCAAGTAAATCAACCTGAAAAAAAAATCAGTATTAGATATCTCATTTAAGTGTTCCCATTCTAAGGTTACTTTTCAAGGTGACCTTATTTTTCTATTGAAATTCAAGTCGTCAATTCATCATTTTTTTTCCTGATATGAAAAGGTTTGACCTACATGTAATTGAGAATCTCCTTGTATTCCGACCCTTTTTTAACGAGCATCCCACTTTTGAGAGGTATAGATCCAGATGGAACGGATGAAACATGATCGCAAATGAATCTTTCTGAATAGTTTTGAGTTTCAGCTACCTTGTAGAAAATGTCAGCAGAAGATAGAAAGGCTTTTCGAGAAGATTGCAATTCTGAACTAGATGACATGAACAAGTGAGATAGTTCTGCTTTTGTAGATGTTGTAACGACATCTTGATCCAAGTTATAAGACTCTATCATGCCCTATATAAAGGATGTAATTAGTTCTAGGGCAAAACGTCATTTGAAGGTTTTCATATGTTGAGAAGTCAGATATTACATGTAACATTGTTTGGTACGGCTCACTACTTTCATGCACAGTAAAAATAAAGTTGAAGCTAATCAGATCAATGAACGTTTTCACTGGAACGTTGTTCACCGCCAGGGACGAAACGATAGACGCTGAATATGCCGTGTATGACATCAAACTAACGAACGAGCCAATCATAAACTTCATTCTCAGTGAGTTCGAGCATGGCGACAAGTACCAGGCTGGAGAAGGGAGGCAAAAAGTATAATCAACAACCTAATATAGGAATCTTACACCCGCAGCTTCATCTCAAAAGCAAGTTTTTCTTTCAATGAAAGTAATAACTTCTCAAAAGAGGAAGTTTCTATAATGTAATATAACAATCGGAGTAGATATCATTTTCCTAATAATGTATAATATCGATATTTGATAGGCATACACTTTTGGCAAAACGCTGCCACGCTCCACAATACGCTTTCTTCTGCGAATCGAGAGTCTCGGAAAAATGTGAAGTGCCACCGGGGGTAAGGAGAAAAAATACTTTTTGGGAGAAGAATGCGACGTACTTGAACTGATATCACGAGTACCGCCCACATTCCAATCAAAGCAATCCATAATTCTCGTTGAAAAGCTGCAGTCACAATATCCCGAAGAGATCTAGTAGCTGGTTGTTTGAAGAAGGCATGAACTCTATATATTGTATACCAAGATCATAATAAAGTTACTATAAGCTATTATTTGAACGAAATTGAAATACGAGAGAAAACTAATAAAACATATATTGTGGAAGTCATTTTACGTACAAGCTATAATACGTTGGTTGAAGGAATGTGAACGCTTTAGCACGAGGTATACTAACTGATATTTGATTTAATGTGATATCAGCCTCGCCAGAGTATAGTTGTTGTACGGTAATTCCAACCAATGTTCCGTTTGACTGTGCCATTGGGGTATCTCCAATAATAATACTTTCACTGTGGAACATATTACCCCAAAATGTCACTAACTTGTGAAAATGTCCAGGCAAGAAGCTTCCGCAGATGAAAGGGGAGGCGTGAGACTTACCTAAAATTCATCAACATCTGCAAATCCCAGAAAAGTATAGCAGCATATCCACTACTGAAAGTGAATGTTCCATCTTCTTTCTTGGTCAAGTCCACCCAATCCTTGTAGTAGGGATCATACTGTTACACAAAATGCCAGAATGGATTCAAATGTCAACTTGTGTGCTAAATTAAGATAGAAACAACTTTTCCGAGTGATGACATAAGTAGACTTATTGTTATATAAATGCATATATGTACCTTAACAGATGTCGTAAATTTTTCGCGTTGGAAATCCCTACGCCTCTTCGCAATATTTTCAAGCGTAATAAGCTCCTTTCCAAAACAAAACAATAAACTTTCACTGCATCGCCCAGAATCTGTTAAGACGGTGGAGCTTACAAAAGCGAAAATTTTCTTCTCTTTCACACTGTAAATTTCCCATGCTGAAATTTTATACGGGATTTCAGTACTTGTCAAAATGATAAAGATGTTACTATCCAAATAGGTATCTTTAAATGTTTGTTGAAATAAAATACGTTCCATGCTTGGCTCTTTCTTTTCTTTCCAAATAACAACAATGGTTGGCTGCCATTTTTTAATTCGAATTTTGGGTTCTTGGAAAGTTCTGTAAATCTGCACAATGTTTATAATTTAACCCTTAAAAATAATGACAGCACTAAATATTTTATATGACATAATAATAATTATCGTTTCAAACATACTTGCATTGTAACATATTCAGCTTTTTCATACGGCAAATCAATCACAATGAAGGGCTTACTCTCGCCAAAAATTTTGGGTTGAATTATATCAGTTTCACTCACAATAGCAAAGGAAGCGTACGAAAAAACGCGAATATCTTCCATAAAGAGTTCTGTAAAACTTTCGAATTTTTTATGTGAATATGATCAGGAATAAACTATATTTCATACTTTTCAAAACTTACCTAAGCTACAATCAGTCATGATTAAAATTCCACCCGGATGAACAAGCGTATTGAGTGCAGATAAAATGAAGGATTTTGTGTGAGAAGAATTTGCACAAATTTCGCTAACATCATTGTCAACCTCTTGAAAATAAGGTTGGGTCGCAATAACACTCACACAAATTGCTGTAATTACAAATATGCAAATCATTTCTTGGAGTTGAGATGCTACGTTTCAAAACTTTACATGAATACTGATTTAATAGTGAAATACATTTGCTTCATTCTACATTTCATGTCAGTTTTGTCAACTTATCAAAGACAATGAAAAGTAAAGTTTACTTTAAATTTCATGGAAATAAGCATTAATTTTAATTTCAGTCATTCCGGACTTTTTGCTGTTATTCAACATTTTGCATTGACTTTGATCGACGTAGCGATAAAAATCCAAATGTTTGAATTGAGTCAACTAAATAAAATTGAGCAAGGAAAAATGTAACTTGTTTACATTAGATTTTCACAGACAACTGCACAAGTACACCACTTGGGTTAACGATATGAAATGTCGTATTTGTCATCTTTTCCTCTACAAAGTCATTTTTACTTGTTAACTTTTCTTTTCCAGCGTAATGCAATACTTTCATTCCTTGAAAAAAGCTTTCTGATTTAATTGCATTCGGTTCGTTGATTTTTACGGTCACAAGTACACTTAATGAAATCTTCTTGTCAGACATTCTGCTCATTCCAAAGAATTTTATGTAATCACATTTTGTCACGTGGAAAAACAAAGAGAGAGTTCGTTCGTATCTGCGAAATGCAATTTACGGGGACTTGAGATGAGATGAATATTTTAATAAACTTTGTTGTACTCGCGTGAAAGCATGTAAATATATGAAACCATTTGGGAGCCTATACCCTCGAAAAACTTTCTTTTCATGTTTGAAAGTCATAACAATGTTTACTTATATAATAATAACAATGAAGATAGTCATCAAACTCAGGACAACTGGTGTAGAAGAACCATTATCTATTTGCTATTGTTGCGTGACACCAATTACTATCTAACTATCTAACAACCTCGCTCCGATTTTACACAGAGAAATTCTCGTGCATATTATATTATTGCTACTTTCAAAGTCTATATCAAGGTTAGTACGTATATAGAATTTACATACACATAAAATATACTCGAATAATTCGCACTACAGTTCACCAACGCCTATAACTTTATTGAAGGTAGCTACCATGATAAAATTGCTTGTATGAGGTGTGAATAATATTGATTGGATCGAGCAGGTGTATTTTTCTATAAAGGTCAGACAGGTTGTCAAGTATGGCCTTGATAGTGTCAAGTGAGTTCAATGAAGGTTTCTATTTTTGGGTATCTTCTATTCTAAATTCTAACATCGTTTACGAAACGAAGGAAATCTGTGTATTACAAGGATTATATTATAAAGCATGTACGATGGATAGATATAAGTATGTAAGTAGTTCCCTAAGTACAAGAAACTGAATTACAGTCGATCATACCTGAAATGTGATAGCATTATTAACGCTCTTCTATATTCTTTTCTTATCCATGTCTACTTCCTCTCTGTCAATTTACAGATCCCCACGAACAATCGGGAATTGGTGGCCATTATTTCATAATACATTCTCTAGCTGTGATGTAAACGACAGATTGTGAATCATTCGTATGGATTTCTGGAGTAATAATTCACGCTTTTTGAAAGATATAGCGTTACATGATGTAACACAGCTGCATTATACTGCACGCAGTACTCTTTTAAACCATTTTCCACCAGAGTAATTTTAACGTGGGTGGTAATGGAAGCACTACGACAGGGATTGTAGATCCATGAATTATGAATAGCGAATGAAATGAATCTCGTTTCCAGTTTCAACCCTATTATCCATCTAGGAATAAAACTTTCTCTCCGTTTTTTTACAAAAAAACTCAAAAAAAAGATTCTCTATACGCCTCTTCCAGTGAACTTAGCTTTCTCACACTTCGCAAGACATACAATATCCTTTCCTGCCCACGCAGAGATTAAAGTGCTAGAAAAGAGCACATCCTTCAGATAACAATATAGGTAGTACAGAACTTGGTGAAATAATTTCAGCCTTTTGCGTCGCTCCTTACATGAAGGTGATGCCTATTCTTTTATTTTCCCTGTTATAAAACATTAATCCATTATATGTCCTTGAGCTGAGTAATATATAAATCACAAATGACTAAACTTTGCATATAAAATAAGTTTTGGTATAATGGATCTTCAAAATCTGTATCCATTTTCAATTAAATTAGATTCGCCGAAGAAACTTCAGCCTTGGGCAGAGCATATATATTCACACAATCATTGAAGCTGCTAACTGGAAAAGCCAACAATATAAGTTGATTTCACTTGGCTGCGTTTTTCACTAACAAAACCCAAGCTATCATTCTAATGTGTGGTTTTATAACAAATCTGCTGCGTATTGAAAGTAATACATAACAATACTTAATTAGTTGAAGTGTGTTATGAAAATAGTGGAACCAGTGCATACATGCCAGTGCTTCTTTACATGACTTGTGTAAATGTAAAATATGGAACACAAATATGTGAACTGTGAGTAACCTCTCATGCGTCATGGGAGCGTTAAGAAGTCCTAAAAATATTCCGAATGGTTGGCCAAAGTAGGGCACACAGGAAGCTGGAAACCCACATCTACTCACATTTGATAATGGTAATTTGGTAATGTATATATGCTCAATAACAATATAGCAGCGTAGCTTCACATATATATTTTATTTCTACAGAAAAGTTTTGCCATTTAAATTTATAAAATATACTGAATAACTATATGCTTGTGACATACAACCTCCACCAAATAAGGAACACTGTAGAGTTTAAAAGGTTTTCTCATCCCGGACAGGGCATTTGGGAATAACCCAGAGAAGATAAAGTGCTCTTTTTAACAAGTTGGATTTTCTCATCTATATAAAGCAAGGTGTATTTTATGGTAAACCACGTGAATGTTGTACATTGTACTTCACCCGCAGCTTTAACCTTACCATCATTAATTCAACTGTTTCTTAAAATAAAAATTTTCCAAGCTTTAACCACAAGAGCTATTTTTATACTATAAATAAATCCGGTCTTCTCTTTTGGCAATACATTTCTTCGGGATTAATGTGAGATTTATAACAAGTACAACTGAACAAGTGCAGTAATGAAAGTTTGTCCTTTTTGTCTCAACCGGTTCAATCAAACTTTAGTATGTACTCCAGCAGATGGAAATTCCTCTTCAAATTGCGAACATGTTTGCAGCAATGTTATTATTTTCAATTTCACTCATCTAAATTGCTTACCTATCCCTGCGGCGGAGACACTAGAAACACAAGTCGCTGCTCGTGAAAGAGAAAATAAAAAGGTTACAGAGTTCAGCCGTATCTCTAGAGAAAAGAGAAAGTGGGAACATAGGATGATTGTAAGCTACAAGTGGGACATCTCTCTGAATTTCTATTATATAAAAGTTTTATCTACAACAGGTGTGTATATGGTGTCGGAGTTAGCAAGTAAACAATATATTCTCAGCGTATTTCTATCTAGTACTTTCATTTAGTTTACTCAACCATCAAAAAGTTCCTTATCGAAGGCAAAATCTCAAAGCAAACCTGAATACCTACGTGTATTTCTCAAATCCAAGCTGAAATAAATTTCTTCTCGTGTGGAATCAGTTGGAAACCTAATCCAATTTACGATTCCATTACGGTAATTAATTGTTTTTGCAATTAAACTTTTAATTAGTTATCTCGTTAACCAGCAGATTTCATTTAAAAGCCCATCCTCTCCTTGTAAATTATTTCAGCTAGGTTACCCAACATTAAACGAATTAGTTTTCCCAGAAACTTTCTCACTATTTTATGCAATAGTCCTTGACCCGAGTAGTCCTAGAAGTTTGAGCTAGTTGAACGAAATGTCATTTGAAGGTTTAAGTGCTTCTAAAACTAGGGAAGAGAAATAAAGCGATTTTATTTACAAAGAAAATCCCACTCGTGATTTTATACCTCAGTGAAACTAAACTCGGAAATTTGATGACTAGAAATTCACAACCATAAAACCAATTATATTCCAGGTATACCAAGCCAACAGGATTTCTCCACAATACAGCGTTTTCCTCTTTCCACCTTGATAGGTTTGATGACTAAAAATCAACAAGGACCCAAATTGCTTTACCATTCCCCGAGTATTCCCCTATAATTGCATTATTATCATCATAAGCCCTCCTGCCACCACTCCTAAGACCTTTTAATGCATTTCATCTCTAATATTTCTGATGACTTCGCATCCACTTGAAATAATACTCTGCCTTTATAACCTCCTCAAGTCTTTATGCTTTCACCAAGTCGAAAATCGAAGAGAAAGCTCATCAACACAGGGATATAAGGAAGTCACACTTTTGCTCCTTGGCCATGAAACAAGGGTAGGAGAGCGTGAAGTGAAGAACTCCTGGTATGCAGTCTTCTTCACATTGATAGCCAGTAGCAATAACACCGAGTGCTTCAATATAATAGCCATTGTGTGTATATTACACTGCAAATTCCTTACAACTTCACAGAAACTCCAGTCTTTTCCACTTCTTTCCATAAAAAACCAAACTCTGCCTTCTCTCTGCTCAGTCGCTGTTGCTTTCACATGTTTTTCTCTATCCATCTATAAGGACTAGATAAGGAATGTGAAAAATATACATGTACCTTTGCACCAGAACATTATCCAATATGTTAGGAATGTTTGAACAGTGTGTGCTATGTAGATACTAGAGATTCCTCACTTATAAATATAATGTACGCCTATAATTTGAATTATATATATTACTAGAATGATGTAACCTGATACATAAGAGGCAAGCCAGAACACATCCCACAATGTAATAAGGCTAAAGGTATAGGAATATTTGAGTGAATTATACATATCTATTTCCCCAGTCCACTTTATATACTCCTGCTTTTCTGCAAGAATTGCTAGTTTGCTTTCTCCTATTTTTCTCAAATATATGTATTCATCCCCTTTTCCCCATTTTGGCCAAGCATAAGCATTCAGTAAACTTAACTATGTAGCTTTTCTCTCGGCAGAAGCGTTCGACTCAAATTCGGTTCGCAATATATGTAGCTTCCTACGCATTTCATTTCCATTCGCTTTTTGTGCCCAACATATATATAGAGGAGAGAGAGCTCTGGGCTTCCTCACTCAGTCAGAAACAGTCAACCTACTTCTTTCGTTTTTGGTGACAGAGCTGGTGGAAAAACACCGTTTACTCCTTCCTGCTTTTCCTCTTCCCTTTCCATTCATTCTTCCGTTGACTTGCTTGGTTGACACGGAACTGGGCGAGCTCCCTGTTTTGGGATGCTCTCTTTCTCTTTATAAGATAAACTGACTGATCATTCCTACTACAATTCTTTTTTACATTTGTTATGTTCACTCTAAAGAGAAAATCCTATTTTCGATTCGTCGTTCAGATCTAGAGAAAAACAAACATGAAAATGACTACTTGTTATTTGTAATTCTGATCTTGTCTCACCACACAAACATCTTGTTCCAGATAGTGCTGCACTTTCTAAACATTGTCTCTAACTGTGCTACAGGGGGAAACGAGAATTTTTTTCTCGAGCAAGGGCAGAATACAAATATTGATAAAAATATTTTTATCTTATAATAAACGTTAGTCATTGTGACCACCGTGTAGTTCAAATTGTAAAACGGTAGATGTGGTAATTGTGATCAGGTTTTAATAGAGGTCTGCTTCCTCTACCTATTTTTCTTTTCAAGATAAATGCTAAGATAGAGAAAAAGGAAAAGCCATTAAAGATATATACACATTAGTATTTGCTCTCCTATTGTCTGATATAGGGTCAGGGAAAATTTGTAGTATACATGAGTGCCAAAGATATAGATTATTGATCTGTATAAAAAAACTCACACGCGATACATTCTTTTCACATAGCGACTCGCAAACCTTGTGTCCTTTCACACCACATAGAGGAGTAGTGTGCGTGCCCACAAATACATTTTTTATTTACGCGTTCTCCATCCTTGTGGCTTAGAATTAGATCCAGAAGTAATTGGCGAAGAAAAGCTAAACGATTTTCCACTGTTTATTTTTGGACTTGGTATAATTGTGGGAGGGTATATAGGAAGGACATACATTAGCAATCTAATTATCACCAAACAAAACCACTTTCATTCATTCTTTATTCCGTGTACAGAGAGCAGTCACACATAAAAATAAACATAAACAAAGCTGTTCATATAAGAGCAAAATGTTAATGATAATAATAATCCATGGGGTCGTTACTCTCGTTCTGAATTAAAATCAAACCCATCTGCCCATTAGAGACTTGAAGAGGACAGCGAAAGAAAGTATACACAAAAGGGTAAGTCATTTCGAAAGAATTCCTAGTAACTGTAATTGCAGAGTAAAGACACTCGAGAGATTTGTATGCAGCTGGAAAATTTATGTCACAAGTAACTAAAATGCAAAACAATGATATGGAGAACTAGTAGAACAAACAAAAGCTGAGCAGTATTTGATGAGAAAATTGTGTAATTATATCATCCTAGATCTTTTGAGAGGACTTGCCATTTAGTTCTCTTTTTGCATGTGACAGAAATAATAAAGCCATCTATAGTAGATGCAGAGGATAAGTAAACACTTTCATCCTTATGTGCTTGTTTGCACAAAGGAAAAAGCATCCTTACTCAATGTTTCTCATTTAATCCTACACAAGCAAGGACACAAAAGAGATTTTTCATTTATGCATGAGCTTCTCCGAAAATAGGATTTTGATCTACATCTAATGCTTTTTAGAGTTTGTGCTAGGATAAAATACTAGAAATGGAAAGAGCTTCATGCTTTTCCAAGAGATTTTTCATTTATGCATGAGCTTCTCCGAAAATAGGATTTTGATCTACATCTAATGCTTTTTAGAGTTTGTGCTAGGATAAAATACTAGAAATGGAAAGAGCTTTCATGCTTTTCCTTTGATATGAGGAGAGAGAAAGGATGAATGAAATTGATTTTTTATGAATAGGTAAATGAAAAGCGCAACTGCAAAAGCTATTTTGTTTATCCTTTTAATAATAACAAAAATAGGATCATTCCTGTAAATAATTTACTTTTCCGATTTTCCAGACTATTTTTAGAATTAAGAGATTCCTCTGGTCTGGGGACGGTCTCCGTTACAAATCGAATTCAGACAGAGCTAGGGCAACTCCGTAAATATTTACTTTGTTGGAATAAAAAGGAATGGCCAAATCAGATAAAGAGCTAAAACCGCTTCTTGAGAAAAGCTCCAATTCCGAACAACAACAGCAGCAGCCTCCCAAAAGTAACACTATGAAGCAATATAAAGGAATGGCCAAATCAGATAAAGAGCTAAAACCGCTTCTTGAGAAAAGCTCCAATTCCGAACAACAACAGCAGCAGCCTCCCAAAAGTAACACTATGAAGCAAGGAGTTAAAGGGAAAACAAGCTCAAAGCCAAAACTATTTAGCGTCTCTGAGACTTCTGTCGAGGTGGATTCATCTTCAAAGGAAGAACGTCGTGGGCAGAGCCCTGAAAAGGATGTCGACGAAACAGCCAAGATACAGAGGATGAAGCAAAAGAAGCCCAGTCAAACATCTTTAAGTCCGCATTCTCACCCCTCACTCAACCCAGGGTCTGTTGGGGAGCTCAGTGATGAGGCAAAGAATTCACAAATGTTTGGGGTAAAGAGCTACCTTCATCATTTTTATGAGAGTGTCAGCCAAACGCCAACTCAGGTGAGTTGCGCTTTATCTCTTAAGATGATTAGGATCTTATAAGTCTGACGTTAATAACCTGTCATGTCTTTGTCATGTTGGTGAATTCTGAGAGAAGAACGCAGTCTTGGGGAATGACTTCACGTCGTCATCCCTTAATTATAGCATTTGCAGCTCTTATCTTGTATAGCTTTCTCCTACACAGATCTCCTTTTATATGGAATGACAAAAAGATAATGGATAAATGGTTTCCATACACTAAGAAACTTATTTATTAATATACGAACAGGTCAATGGTAAGATGTTATGTGGAACGACTGGAACGTGACGAACTTCCCTTATGGAATGTTGCGGTAATAGAGTCGTTATTTAAGGCATAACATCATTAATCGCGTGAATACAAGAATTTTCCTCCTTAAAATCTCACGGACTGACATAACATTGGCTGTATACTTTATTCAAACAAAATATCATACACATCCACTTTACGGAGATTCTCAACTTTCTATGCTTCCGCAGAATCAGTAACCTTTTGCACAATAGACTTTTTATTCCTGCAACAGACAATGACAGGCTCCTCCTTGATCAACTTTTGTAGCAGAGATATAATTCGCGGAAAATTGATATATCGGGGTAAACAGAGAGGTGGTTATTGTTTAGAGAAGAGAATCTCTCAAAGTTTGACAACTCGGAGAAATAATGAAAGACAGCAAATTGAACAAACCACCTTCCCACTTATGTTGCTACCTAATATGAGGGGGATGTATGGATGTTGAGTTTTTTTGGTTTCCTCTCTCAACGTGACTCCTGAAATCATATACACTATACCATTCTGCTCACATCATTACCCACACCCACTCCTTTATTCGCTATTGCGTATCATCTCAACTCTTCTGTAGTTAAAAACATTTCTAGGGAAAGATACGTACATGCATACTCACAAGATCAACTTGATGACAAGGCGCTTCTGTTGTTTGTCGATGGGAAGAGTGAAAGTTTGACTTGTGTGCAAGTAAACGTGATGTATGTATGCCATTATGTTGCCTAGATGAAGTTTCCTCAATGTAGTTTAATCTCTTTTCCTTACATTGCCCAATATGTTATAATGATCCTAATATATATCACCGGATAAAGAAGACGTTACACACAATCTAGTTAGGTTATCACTGTAAACATGGCTCTGGAACGGATCGATGCACACGCTTGTCGATCCCATTGACATCGATATTGACAGATTAGACTAGCATTAAATGGGATTGATCCTGGTTCTCTTCTTGCCTTCATTATCTGATAGAACGCCTCACCGCTAACTTCACCAAAATGACTTTTTACAAGGCTCACATTACTTCCCCAGGATAGCTGGTATGGATTGGCAGCTTCAGGGTGTAAAATATACGAAGACCTTTCCTTTCATACAATTTGGTGAATCTGGTAATACAATAAGGTTGGTGTGTGGTCTGGTCAAACAGTAAAGATTACAAGTCCAATGTGAACGCTTCTAGCCTGGACAATATTTAACAGGAAGTTTGTCAATAGCTAGGCTCAATTTAGGTCAGGATCTTATTATTCTCCTCGTTTCTACATTTTCAGTGAGCTGCACCGCTTCCCATTTTATATTTGGTTTGGCGTATTTACCTATCCTAGAAACATTTCCCTTTGGCTTCTTTAACTGTTCTAGCTGAATGACTGCCCATTGTAAAATGACCCGAGAAGATATCCCCGCTGCCTACACAACACAACTTTTTCATTCTATTCGCTCCAGTTAGCGCAAGGAATCGGTATACTGTAAGATTCGCTTTTAACGTGCATTCTTCATAAGCACAAATATTTTCGAGTGACTGGCATGCTTTAGGGTGGACGAGTTTTATAAAGTCCTGAAATGAAGGCGCCATTTCTGAGAAATTTCAAATCATTTCTTGGACAGCAGTTACTACCACTAATGAAACGGAAGTAGTCGGCTGCAGGGGAAAATACAATGAAAACCTGATGTTTTCTACATGTTCTAAGAAAAGAATAAAGAATTTCCCTCGAGTCAAGAACAAATGAAGATTTGAGATAATAGCTTCCTTTCAGAATGAAATTAGACTTTTGTTCATCATTCAAAGAAATAAATTAAAAAGAAAGTAGTTTCGAAATTGGGGAGTGATTTTATTCTCAAAAAATTCACAACAGTTTGCGACACTTTTCTCCACTTTTTCCTCTATTGTTCTCTTCAACGCCCACACACAACTTGAACTACTGTTTGCATACGCTTTTGTTTGCTGAAGAGTGGTTTTATTTGTACATCAAGAGTATCGACTCTCTAGTTATAGCATCGTTTACTAAGGAGAAGCTTGTAAAGATCCTTCTCGAGTTTATTGCCCGTTTCAATGGTACATTTCATGACAGTCCATATTACGCCTCGATTTTTCCTGAATAATAAAAGAAAATAAGAGGCTTGAAAAGAACAGCTTATAAAGGGCATATTCACAAATACTATATTTAGCTCTTACGTATCTACCCATTCTCAAAAATCAATACTTATTTCCTGCTTTCCAACATCCTCACTTGTAGCACGCTTACTTTCACTAATATGCTCTATATGCTCCACAACGTTTTCACCTTCCTGTCTTGAGCACTCATTTTTTAACAAAGGGAAGCCGTCGAGAAGCCAACTATTTAACTTTCCAATGTAAAAATGTAATTTTCGGTTTGATTGTCGGCTCCTGCTTTTGTGAGCTTTCCATGAATCCTTTCAAATCACATCCTCAAATTGAAGTTATAAAGAAAAATTAAAAACCGTCATGTCCCATAACAATCCAACATTTCCCATTCCCTTCACGTATCCCTGCTTTCTTGAATATAGCAAATGCAAGGCCATTTTTACCGTTTTAAAGATGAAAAGTAGGAATCGCAATAATTCGACATGTACAATTTTTGACTCAATAAAGTTTTCTAAACGTCGTTTCAAATGCATTCATATGGCATACCCCCCTTCTCTACCTAACAGTATAATATTTCTTTCAAACCTTTCAATTCTGGGTCAAAGCACGTAGCTGTTTATAATTCTTAAGGGTTTTTCTTTTCCGCTCAGCCATCCATAATAATATGGTCACTGAATACAATGTCATGTGGGCGGACAACGATTTTCCTTTCATTTTGTCACAGGAATAAGGACCCGATAGAAGAAAGCATGTACACATTCATAACCTTCCTACACCTGGAAACCCCACTGTCGAATAGAGATCTATTAGAAATGACTTTTCTCCGAAACTATACACATTTACCATAATCATAATATCGTATCATTCCTATTCTTCAAACCAAGTTTAGTATTGTTTTTCCTCAGTGGTTAGCTTTTACTCAAAACTGCACTCTGGGTGAATATATGCTGCACGAACAACGTTTAATTTTATGTATACCGCACAAAACATTCTACCTGAAATACACAGTGTTATACATACATGTCTCTGATTTTTACATCCGACGTGACTTCCTTCCTTTAGCTCTAACGTTTTCCCCTTACCTTGAGACCGACATCTTATCAAAAAATATACATGACGTGTTTTCATCACGTAGCTCTTTAGTTTATCGTTCTCTCGTTTATAATAAATGAACATATGCATATACATGGTTATAAACAGGGATGCACGCGTTCAGAAAGTATAAAAAATACACATTATATGCAAAACAAGAGAGATTTGTGTTTTGCTTGAAAGAGAAAAACAACTTTTAGTGGTCCCAAGTCCCCGCCCATACCCAATCCCAGTGGAAAATTCCAGCCCAAGCACTTTATAAACATAATGGCAAGGAAGAAAATTACATTGTCTTAAATTAACCTCCTGGAAACTTATCGGAAGTGACATGACGCATCTACTTTCTCTGAAACTTTAATACACCACCTTACGGTTTTGTAAGGGTTTTTTGATACAATAAGTGATAAGAAAATTGTTTCACGAAAACAAAAGGAAAACTTTCTTGTTACATGAATTCACCACAGCGCTATTACAGATAAACGCTGCCTGTTTTGCGGGATCGTGCTTTTACGCCACTATCTTGGTGTTTTCCACATAAAAGCTAAAAATAAACTCTAGAATGTCATTTATTTTGAATTAATACCATCGATTTTCGTACCAGCTGGTAGTAATGACACCATGCAAAATTGATTAATCGATACGGGTAGTAAATTTCATAGTACGTTATATCCAGGAAAAAAGACTCTTAAGAAGAAAATGTTGGTATATTCGTATCATACATATAAAAGTGGATGACATTTTTTCTCTCTTTTTTTCCAGGAGGAAAATTTCCAATACCTCATCCACCCCAAAGCAACACATTGCGGCGCACTATGGTTTAAAATAGGGCTTATAATAGGCTCTACTTTGTTTCTTCTTGGAGCAGTGGCAATCGTGATTGGATACGCGATTCCAAAACAAAGAGTGATAATGGGTATTTCTGAAAATATAGAAATCATAGATAACGACGCTCGTCGCTTCAATGAGAATCTGGACCGTTGCAAACTTATCGGACTAGCTGGCTTCTGTTCCGGAGGACTTATTCTCGTTATCTCTCTCCTTGCTCCAACTTTCACTTCCACATATTGGGAAGATGATCCAGCCACTGAGCCCTTTCGGGTGTCTCTCAGCTCGCACATAATAGGAGCAGCTGCTCCTACGGATGCAGCTCCAGAACCAAGTCATAGCCCGATTCCAGTCACAGAGAAGATAAAATGTATTCAGCCTGTGTGGACTGACTAGACTCATTTGTTTTTATTTACTTGTATGGAAAATTATTTTAAAATGCTAAGCGAAAATATTTAATAAAATAAAGCTGCGTAACATATAAATCGCAACATGTACTCATATGATTTTTAGTGAAAATAAACATCTATTTATAAATAAGGGATATTTATTAGAAACATTAATGTCATGTTTGCAAGAACTGGAATTGTCAGAGGGTTGGAACTACACTGGGCAAAAACTATACTGCAAATTGCAACGCTGTTCCTCTGTGTAATGTATGTATACAATTAATAAATTGATTTGTATGATTATCAAGGTTTATTGATTGTTGAGTGATTAAACAATTTTTATTTAAAACTGCATAATTTTCAGAAAGCGAATGAGTTATACGCCGGCATAGAATATTTTAAAAATTTATTTATCGAATATATAAGTAGATTGCAAAAAATCCGGAATTTAAATGTTAATGTTTATTGAACTAAAAGCAGTAAAGCATATAAGCACTTAATATTCAGTTAATATAGGATCATGTTTAAGTCTTTTAACCATCCTAAATACATTTTCATAGTTTCAAGTTCCAACAAATATGAACATAATCATAATAATAGTTATAAAGGATTCAGAGATTTTCCGAACCATATTCATATTACATCATATATATCATATATAACCACGGTATAAGGTCTTCAAGCATATAGCACCATTAAACTAGCCATTTTAAGACAAAGACCCAGTCGTCAAGTTATACCGACAGCCAGAGCCCTCTCCAAGTTCGCGAGGAGGAATGAGCTCGAAAGACGCTGGAGTTCCAGCAGATTGCATGGCATCCCGTATCTAGAATGTTAATAGTAGCTTTTAGCAACATTTCAGTTTTCGCCTTTTTCTCAACTCGTCCACTCTATTTGCGTATTATGAAAGCAGGGCAATATGGGATTTGGATATTTTGTTAAGCCTCTTTAAAAGTTAAAAATGTTTAAAGCCTTTTTAAAATACATTTTCAGCTTCCCGAAACACCCTCAAGAAATTCCGGCCCGCGACTGATTTCAGCTCTTTGTTTGTCCAGGTTGAGCCACGAGCAAGTTCAACAAATAAATTTGGAAATTTGGAAACATCCTCTAAACCAACAGGGGTGCTGTAACCAAGTGTGGGAAACAAGTAATTAGCAAATATTAATTAACATTTTTTCTTGTACATGGTTGCATTCATAGCCAGTTTAAACTTTTTACGAAAACCATGAATTAACAGCTATACAAGATTGCTTATAAAACCGTGATTATGAACTAATAATTGTAAGTACTTGTGGTGGAGCACTTCCGGTTTAGTTTGTATATAGAACAATGTACCTAACTTTGTTTACAACACTTTAGCCACTAATTCTATGTTGGTATTAAAATTACAAAGTAAGTATAAGAGAATGCATGTGGTTCGATAAAAATATTGTACGAAGTAAACTACTCCATACCTTACCAATCTGGTGGTCACTTCTTGGTTTAATTAAGTTGTGACCAGACATTTGAATAAAACCATACAAAGAACTGATGCCTTTACGCAGTTGGAAATTAACAACGGTGTTGTTAGTTCAATCAAATAGGTAAATTTTAATCCTTGATTTAGCCGCTATTCATATCAGAAATGACTGTTCCTCATATCTACGGAATACGGGGAGTGGCGGGCTTGTCTTTGGTAAGATTTTTTGTAGATGAATTCCGGAAAATTCTGATATTTTAAGCAAATGTGAGAATAACTTTTCTTAAATTGTATCCTTGCAGCTATTAGCTATCACACTCATGCTAACGTCAAGTTTTGTATTCCTGTCACATCTGGATGACCTAAAATCATCGAAATTCATTGCTGCCAAAGTCCCAGCAAATATTTCTAACGAAAATCCTACAGAAAATAAGAGATACGTTAATACTTTGGAAAATCTAAATAAACTTTGGACGAAAAATCGCCCAGTTCTTGTCAGCAGTGCAATGCTTGCTATTCTTGCTGGACTATTACAAGCAATTTTCTCCGGGCTGGTGGTTTTAGCCGATGCGAAGGTGAGCAATTTCAATTATCACGTTAATTAATTTTTTCTTAAAAAATATGTTGGACTAACTCAAACCATATTGTTTTAAAGACACTAACCATCTACATCCGGAAATGGGTTACAGTTCACTTCATCCTTTTCTTTATCCTCTTCATTATCATTATGAATACAGTTGTTTTAATAGAAAGCAGCATGCACAAACAATCCTGGGAGCAATTGGTTCAATATTTGAAGAAAACTTTGGACAAAGAAAGGCCGAAAACTGACTACAGTGAGCTTTACAGATTTCTTAGCCATGGAAAACTCCTGCTCTACATTCCAGTCGGTATTGACATGCCGATGATTGTTATCATGATGGTAATAATGTTCTACATGATGAGGAATTACAAAGGCGAATATGAACCAGTGTGATTGAAGCATTTCTAAATAAATCGGCATCATAATATTTTCTGTTTCCTGAAGATGTAATACGTGCTCTATAATATCATATCACAATCCTTTTGTAAGTTTGATGTAACGAATAAAGATCCATTATATGATCCCTATGAAAATACTCAGCATATGAAATTTATTGCCACAAGCTGCATTTTTATTTCTAATGGGTTTACTTACACACTCCTCCCATCCTCTTTTCAACTCTCACAAACCTTTCCCTAACAAGTCAACGCTTGGAAAAAAGATGATTCAAAAGAAAAGTAGGAAAATTAAGAGGATTTGTTGGATAAGGGTATTGTGTGCAATATGCGACTTTACAAGAGCGTCCTAGCTCTCTCATATAATAAATATAACCAAGTGACGTACAGGAAACCACTAATAATGAAATGGAATCATTATTTTCTACAACTTCGCGATCCTCTCCAGCTCCATCCTGTTAGCGAACATATGCACTTCCATATACATAATAAGCAAGGATAATGGCACAACGACAAACCACGTGAAAAACATAACCACCTACACTAAATGTGTCGTTATTATTATCATTCTGTAACTGTAACATATCATGTTCTCTTTTTTCCTTATGTATATCCACAACATATGATTTTATGTAGATAAAAAATAGCACGAGGAAAAGCCATTTTCTTGTGAAAATCATCTTATCCTCTGAACGAGTTTTTTTCGGCGGTAAAAAAGTTTTTATGATTGTAACGAAAGTCGTTTCTCTGTCTTGTGTCGTGAGGGAAAAGGAGTGTGCAACTTACGCAATAAAACGGGTGTCTGTTCTCAAAGAAAAGAAAATTATGTGCATACGTAATTCTCTCAAGATGTGTATTTCCCGTGACAAAAGTGTAATGTAACCAGCATTTTCTATTTTACTTGTACTTTTAAGAAAGTTTTATTGGTACGCACGATCGCGACTAAAGTACGCACGCACGTATCTATTCCGTCAAACGAGATATATCTAATCTCTCATCCAGTACCAAAAGTACTTTATAAAGTATAAAATTTAAATTAGATTTAAAAAATAAGACTTACAAATTAATTCCATCAAAGTCACTCCCAATCCCGACATGCTCGACTCCAATCTTCCCTTTGATATAATTAATGTGATCTATTCAAATTTTAGGATTTATTCATAAAAACATGTTACTTATTGATTTCAATAAAAAATGTATATAATCCGGAATTGTTTAATACCAGCAACATCCTTAACCGTCGCCTGGTCCTGGCAATTGATGTAAATATTGTAAAATGTGACCATTATGATTCCCCGGTTATAACCCTGGATTTACAAGAAAACCCCATTTTGAATAAAATTTCGCTTTCATATGACCATCCCTAAAAATAAGCCTTGTCCTTTAAGCCAATATAAAGTTTATCATTTTCCAAAGGAAACATACCAATGATTTCAAAATGTCATCGGGAACATTCCTGCTGGAGTTGCACAATGCGTAGGCACTGCTATGGGAGAATATCACAGGGGCCTTGGATACTTTGAGAGCATCTTTCATCGTCAATTTAGACGTATGTGAGAGGTCAACAAGCATCCCCAATCTGTTCATCTCTCCAACGACCAGCTACTCAAGGAAATGAAACAAGAGGAGGAAAATGAAAAGATAATAAAAAAATGGCCAGTAAACAAACATCATTGCATAAAGAGTGAAGCGTGCAACACAAAACACACGCACACACTTTCGTCCTTGTACGATACTTTTTATACACACGCCAAAAAATATTATCGTCTCATCGAAAACACAATCCGGCTCACATCCCCATGCATCCATTCATCTGTTATCATCAGCACAAGTGTCATTCATGGTTTGAGCAGTCATTCGTCTTTTTGAATAGGCAATCTTGTCTGATAATTTGTTTTGATTCTTTTGTATATCCCTCAATTCCACTTCGCTTCTGATATCATCCCTCCCACTCGAGAAGATATTATCTCGGGATGTATTTTTTTTGTGAAAAACGGACAAAAAATCTCAATGGAACGTCTTAAATGGTCGAGTATACCCATTTTTAAATATATTATCCTGTCTGAATTGAAATCAGCGTGTCAGACAAAAGAATCTGATAATCTTATCTAGATCGTCGTGCTCTGAAAATATCACAACTGCATTGTTACCCTTCCCCGTCAAAAATGGCGATGCATGCCTTGCTGCAAATAATGTCAAGAAATTGAACAAATATAATATGGTAGTGTGCGTATTTGTCGCAACTTTGGATTGGATTCACATTCTGATTTTTACATTCATACTTTGCGCGCTTTGTGAAAAAAGAAAGTTAAAATTTTCACTTGGATGATTCCTGTCTCAAAACATTTACCATGAAGCGAAATGGTAAACATTACGAAATAGGAAAGATATGTGGAAGGCGTTCAAAGAGAAATCAGACGCAATGACGTTACTCAGCTTATCCTAGTCAGGTTCGGTTTCGGTGAGGATGAATAACTCTTGACTTGCATTCAAATGTAAATACTTGTAGTCCTCACAAGTCTCTACAGCGCTATAATAATCGAAGAAGGATTTTCTAGGATTTTTTGTGTGTGCAAGTAAATTCTTCTTTATGCCGTCTCTTATGTGGCCTATATAATTTTGAACATATATTCCATTCCTACCATATCCTTCAGCATGGCATCATGAAAAACAAATTGCCTTTGGAAATGGAAGAAAAGAAGAGATGAGATATGGATCAAAAAAGAAATATTCCAAGTTTTCTTGTTGATTTACCTCTACATTGTATTACATCCCAATTTGTATTTTTTATTGAGGGCATAGCTGGTTCTCCTTTTTTGTAGTACGAAAATTATTTTATTTATTTTTACTCTGCTGAAGAATTACTCTACTTTTTTATGTATATTATAAGCCGCTTCTTTTTGGATGCAGAAGTTTTGATGAATAGAAAGGCAGTAAAATATAATGTGATTTTATATGAGAATGCATCCAAACACAATAAAATGATTTTTTTTTCAGTATGACAATATTCAGAGATGAAATACTCACCCGTCCAAATTCAGTAAGTCCTCCATCCTCTGGCTTTTTTCCAGGTTGGGCAGAATCCGCCCTGGATAGGATGAATAAAGCCAAAAAATAAAAATTCTATTTTTTTTCTCTCAATTTAACTGCACTTTGAAGTGGATTTCACAAATACACACATTTATCTCTCCCTTACCAAGGTGTATTACAAGTATGCGTTAAAGTCATGTAGCGAACGCCAAGTTCGTAAAATGCACGAAGCGTTGCAATACTACTGCCAATATTACCAAGGCGTATTACAAGTATGCGTTAAAGTCATGTAGCGAACGCCAAGTTCGTAAAATGCACGAAGCGTTGCAATACTACTGCCAATACTGTGACCACCTTCGACGGCAATCAGGCTTGCAATTTTTCCCGCCTTGTGAGCCTTTTCAATGTCTTTAAAATATAAGAACAAAAAAGGATGAATTACAATAATAAAATTATTACGCAATTACTACCATGAAAATGGGAAAAATTACCATCAGCAGATAAGGCCAACATCATACTATCCGAATATCTCGCTATAAGCCTCCGTATTAAATCAATTTGCTCCAAAGTTATCTGTACTGCATTAAGATTTTGAGATTCACATGGGGCGTATGCAACCCAAAACTGAAAATTGCCAATCCAAAAAATTTCCATAAACAACCAAGAATTTACATGATTTATGATGATGATGACTATGATATAATGCATAAAAAATATCCTCTTTTTGCCATCAGACTCCTGGAAAAACTTTCCAGAAAATATATCATACCTGCGCACCAACAAGACCCCTCCGTAATCGTGGTAGATCGGTATGTGACCAAACACTCTCTGACCATGGTGGAGTAGACCGTAGATCTGAATTGAAGTCGAATTCCAGGAGTTGTCCATGTAAGAATTTTCTCAAATTCCAAGGAACATCGTTATGCCTATTGAAATCCATTATACACTCATATCATCGACCACATTGAGTAAATCGTTATTTTACCAATAGTCAATACTTTCCCAAAAGATATTCCTCTATTGTCCTTTGCACTTCTTTCACCATTTCCTCTATCATACATATATGCTCACTCCGGACTACTTTTTTTGTAGGTACAAGAGCACACTAAGCACCCATATCACATCTTTACTAGATGAGACATTTTAATCTGTATGTATACCACATCGTTGTAGTAAATCATCAGAGGGAGCAGTATTAAATCATCATCTCATTTATCTTTGCTCAAGTAGCTCATGTCAATAGCAACACGTGAATCTCCAGTGGTTCTCTAGTTTTCTTTTCTAGATCTTATTCCCCTCCTCCCCATCTCCCTCCATCACACTTTCTCTTACTCTAATCAAACCCACACACAATAAAGTAGCGATGACAGAATAAGTAAAACGAATAAACTTCCAAGTGGATGAATTCCTGTAGGGAAAAAACTTGCGATGATAACGGTCAGGTCTTTTCTCGACATAACCTCTTCCAGAGAAAAAGAATCCATACAGCATGATGAAATGCACTTAATATCATTTGTACCTGCATCAAACTATATATTTTCCTCTTCATCCTAACTTTCCCACTTAAGCTACGGACCGTCGGTTGCGAAGATAATCACAAGGAATCTTTTCCCTTTCTGTCTTACTCTCTGCTCAAGACAAAGTTACCTTGTAATCTTTTCTTGAGAAATGAAAAACTTTTGCTACATTAACAAAAAAATATTGCGATAGCACATTACTTTCTTTCTTCTACTTCCCATCCCTAAATCACAGGCTGGTTGTTAGTTTGGTAAAAAAAACTACTGTACATTATTATACTTACAGATAAAAAATAATTTCATCAGGAAAAAGTGGAAAAATGGAAAAGGAACAAAAAAAATTCACACTGAGGAGATGTGCCTATTTGAGGTACAAGTTCTATTATCCTTTCGAACATAAACATCAATGGTAAAGAGTTAGCTACTTTTTTGAGCTAGGAGCAAAACTAGAGCAATGACATTCGAAAAAAGATGACAAAACTTTGCATTTTTATACCCTCAAAACAATCCTTAAAAAACTCCAAACTGCTGTCTCCTGTCCTCATGTGTGGGGTATACAGCTAATGGACATTTTTTAAAACTTTTTCTACTCCAGTGAAGCACAGTGGTAACTTACATTTAAAGACATTGCAACCACTAAAACTTTTCGAAACAAATATACATAACAGAGAATAGTGCTAAAACAAGGAGGACAATTTTTTACCCAAGAAAAAAATATAACATTTCATCGAGATCAACTTTCTCTCAACTTTTTTTTCTAGCCTGCTCAGCTTTCCCATTTTTAATATGACTTTCTCTGCTCCTCTGAAAATAAAAAAAGTTTTAAAGAACCAAAACCAAAGTTGGGAGGGTAGGTGAGGAAATGAATGTACATTTTTACCTCTATATCTCTCTCCCATATATTATCTTATAATTTTTACATCTTCTTATAACTAGCTCTATTCAACGAAACAAGAGAAAGGTTTCTTTTCGTGGGTGAAAACACTTGTGTAGCAGGATGAATACATGGTGTGAGGATTTTTCCAACTTTCCCTTCAACTCCTCATATATGCTAGCCCTACAAGTATTTATATTTTATGGTTTATGAGCATGAAAACAACGGACAGAGAAAGCATACGTAATAGCTATTGTTTCACAACCAGTGACGGAATAAATGAAAGCTTGTCTTGAAACTTTTTTCTTTCCCACTTTTAATCCTACTCTCACTCCATAAAAAAATGTCTCACGAGGTAAAGTGATGATGGTCTGAAATGCCAGCATCCAATCATCATTTTCATCATGATATAATATTCCATTGTGGAAAAGTAGCTCAAATTCTTTTTCCTTTTAAAAGACAAAATACTTTCCTTTCAGCCTCATACATATAATACCCACCTGAATACAATTCATGTCATCAGTTCAACCCATCTTCATCCATTAGATACAGTTTCAGAGGAGAACAAAAGGACGAAATGAAATTCCTCAGAAATGCTCCTCATATAGCGTTTGATGTGCTTTTGCAATGCAAAAATGTAGCAAAGAAAAGATATTTGGAATGAAATCTAATTTATTTTGCAGTACATTCTACCATCAAACATGCTCTTCCTTTTTTTTCTCTACGAGCATATTTATAGCTCACTGGTGACTAGCTACACAGTAACGGAAAAAACACGAGTTTCTCGTCCTTGCAGGTAGAAGTTGATGAAAGTGCTTGGAATTTTGCTCATCTCAAATGAAAGTTTGAACTTTATCATTTTTCATCATAAAAAATATGAAAGCCTTCTCACTCAACCCTTCAACCTAGCGTCCTTCTTCTGTCTCCCCTAAACAGAGTGACTCTTGAAGATATGCATAAGACTGGAAAAAAATCTCTTTATATAAACTGTAAACTGGTGGTGCAATTTTTTAAAGAATTTTTTCTTGTCATAGGTGAACTTTCGATATTCAGGGGAGGATAAGGAACAAGATTCTATTTATTTTTTACTCTCCTCCTTCCCATTCACATGAATGGAATATTTTCTAGACAAGTTAGTTTTCTACCCAAATACAGATGGCTATATACCTAAGA
>JAHZNA010001394.1:0-30674 GCA_027743935.1 Sinodicranocentrus sp. ZH6
TCGAAATTCTAATCGGATTTACCGTCCCATTTAACCATATTCCCCGAAAATTTAAAGCTAACACTTAAAGCTTATTACAAGAGCTGGGATGAAATATTCTGCGTACGAGTTATTCGAATGTTAGATTTAGCAGAGATAATTATGGAAATTCGCTAAGGTAAAATATAAAACTTTAACATTCACATAAAATTAGAGGAAAATGTGTTTTAAAAATTCTTTCCATCCACCCCAAAATATCCAATTGTGTTAAACTAACTTTTGGTTAAATCTCTAAAGCTTTGGTGTCAGTTGCTCATGCACAAAATTTTCCAGAATTTGGGACAAACCATGTCTATCATAAAATCATATCATGAGAGAATTTAACATCCAAAACCCTTTGACTTTGAAAATGCTCAAAAGGTGAAAAATCAACTACCAAAAGAAAGTTAGAGCTCTGTAGAACTAAAAGCTGCTACGTTCTTACCGAAGTTCGGTTGAATTTGCAATTTCGATCTTAAATTTCCAATTAAATTGTGCAGTTAGCGCTGACAGGTTCTCGACATTCTGATATAATCTGAACAACCGATATTGCCATATTTTTAAGAACCGAAATCTTTATCAGTGACAAGTGAACATCTCCATGATGTCTAAATAAGATAAGAGGTAGTTATGAATCTTAATTGTTCAAATTTCCATTCTACAATTCTTTACAAATATATAAAAATTCCAAGGATATGGCTAGGGCTAATATTTATACGCTTGTTTAAATGGAACAATTCGCTTTTGTAAACGACAAGTAATATTTATTTTGTTGAAATATTTTAGATAAGATAGTTTTCATATTAATAAATTCCATCAACCATACCAAATCAAAAATGTTTCTTCTTCTTCATACATCAACTAAAGAATCGTTTTACAATTTCCGCCGTCTTGCGATTCCTTCCTGTAGGCCCATCATACTTCCTCTTTCGTCAGATAAACTATTTTTCTTATTGAGTGTCATTCAGATGATATGTGACATATTCCACGACGCAATTTACCTCCAGTCATTTGTCTCACACTCAAGTAATAGTATTTCTACCATCACTCTCAGCTCTCGCAATAATTTCTGTTTCTAGCTTTTTCTACACGCGAGTGAAGTAGGAGGAAATGCTATCATAGCTTAAAACAGGGCAGGGGTAGTTTCTAGTTTTGCAATTACTCATAGGTCAGAACCACATTGAAACGTCAATTCCAGGTGTTTCAAGTCGGACTAAATTTCTGAAATTGCTTTACTTGTCATCGTTCACTATTCTCATGCAATGCAAAGAGGGGAACAAAAAGTCTTTGAAATTTCGGCTTACAAACATATTAAAGCACAGTTGAAAGACAAAATATACGCAAAGAAACGATCTAACTGTATCCGGAATCATCATTATACTCCAATTCAAGTCATCGGAAGATGTGTGCGTTTCATGTTTTCAAATCGATAAACTAAAAGTGCAAAAAAGCTGTCTAGTTCAAGAGGACATCGAAGTGCTATAGTACTACGTCAGCCGCTTTAAAAACTTTGTAACGACATCGCAGCACGTGCGTTTTATAGATGGATATAAATATATACGAGTTGGTCCTCGTAAACAAAGGTCTAGAGAAAAAGACGCCAAATCTGAATGTACAAAGGGAAGAGGCTGCTCTTCTATTTCGTTAGAGACTGTTTTATTTTTGGCATGTTCTCAAATATCATTCATTTTAAAATCAGATCCAGACCTCTTCTTTTAGATATCATCGTTAGGTTACGTCTACTGTATAGTCATATAACCAACTCTGTCCCATACTACGCAATGTCTAAATGTACTACCTATTGCGCACTACATTATTCCTTTGATGTGTAGTTTGATCACTGTGAACAGAAAATCAGATTACCATAGCGTGGGAAGATAAGATGGAATAGCTTCATACGGATATTTTTATATATCTCATGTGGATTCAGTAATTCAGTTGTGTGTGGGTTGAGATGATATGTACACAGTGTAAACTGACTGAATTTTACATAATGTCAACTGCCAACATATAATGCTAAATAGAAAACAGTAGAGTAGATGAACAGTAGAGAGAGTATGAGTAGTTATTAGGAATAAAAGTTCGAGAAGTAAAATATCAGCATATACCTGACGGCGTTTTTAGATTCAGACAGATGTTAAAACTAGTAAAATTAGCATTGCAGTGTTCATAAATAAATTATGGTTATGATTTGATAGGATATGATTATTGATTATTCAGTCAGATGCAATCAATCAAGCATAGTGACAATAATCAGTGTCTGTAAAGTCCATTTCTGCATTAATAATACAATATTTGTGGCAGGTTAATAACTATAACTAAGAACGAGTAAACATAGATAAAGAAAACAGGCGTGTTCCTAGTTATGACATTTTTGGTTTGGCAAAATGCTTCAATTTACTAAAACAACATGAAATGTAATTTGACTTGGTTAGGTAAGTGGTTTTGACATTTCATTCATCGTATCTTCCTTCACACTGTCGAAAATGTTTGGCTCATCTACTGGGAGTGATGTAGATGTGAGAGACTTTGTGGGTTGGGCTTGTGACGCAAAAAGAGACAAAACAAGTCGTTTGGATTACTCCAAACGGAGAAAAAAACGACGTCAGACATAAAACGGTGAGGTAAAGTTTCGGCTACGGCTTGTTTTTGTCGAGACAAGATCTCTGTAGAAAAGGTACAGAAACAAGCTTCATTCATACTTTCATTTTATTACGAGTTTAAAAAAAACTATTCTCATCATTCATTCATTCACGAGACCTTTTTTATAAAAAAAAATGTTCTTTCTGTTTTGGCAAGTAAATACTTTACTTTTACAGCTCATTTCAGCTAGACAACATGCACTCATACACAGAGCTGGTTTAAATCAAAGAATAAGACGAAAGGGAAGATGCTCTGATACAAATACGGAATTGACAAAACTTGACATTGTCACATGAACAGTAAACGAGTCGCGTAAGAGTAATGCTACCAGGAATGAAAAGCTTATAGTAGAATCTACCTACGTAAATTTAAAGCATTTTCCTAGAGTGCATAAGCCAGATTATATATTCATTTTTACTACGATTTTCCCGCAGTGTCTCCCAAGAGTGACTGGCTAATCCTAGTAATATTTGGAAGGAGAAGTTTTTCGAATTCGATCCAGAAAAGAATGGTATGTGTGGACATTTAATATAAGGCAGATTTGAGGTGCGAAATTTCGTGACCCCCTTGGTACAACTAATATTTTTATGTAACATGCTCACAAATATGCATGGTTTGCTTAAAAAAATCAACTGGGTTATTCCAAAGTGGGTACAGTTAGCCCGAGACAAATATACGCTCCTTGAGTTATTTAAAAATCAAAACTCAAAATCAGTGCTTGTTTCCTTGAATTCGACTGACAGATGTTAAAATGCTTGCTCACTTGTAATTGGGCCGTCGACGAGTCCCACATAATCAAGATGATAACATTTTCATCAACTTGACAGTGTACGTTTTAACCTTACAATGCTGTAAAATTAGATCTCACGGTATCCATCTTGCATGAGACGTTCAATTATGTACCACATAAGCTTAACGAGTAACTTTGTAGCATTAAGCTACTAAATCTGGTAAAACTAAATGTAGCTCGCAAAAACATTTAGTCTCTGACAATTTTGTCTCACCTCACATCAAACATTAACTTAACATTTTAACCTGACAACATGAAATAAAACCCCATACATTCAGTCGAACACCGCCAGAGTCATTACACCCCTTGCATCACTTACTCATTGCAAAAAATCTTGTTCTATAAATCATTTTGTTAAGTGGTTACTACATAGCTCATTATGTAGAACACCTACTCGGGTCGTTTCTTTGTTCATATTGAAATTTAGACAAACCAATTCCATGCATTCAGTATAATACCCTCAAATATACATCACATACACATTGGACATTTTGGTGCGTGTTTTGTTGGACACATAATCCAACAAAAGACGAAAAGACGCACCAAAACATCCAATCCAGTCATTTGGACTTTACAACAAAAAAAATCTAACCTACCTTCGTGGACATATAGTATGCGCACACAGACGACTTCTGCTGCTCTTCTGTTAGAAAACTTTTGCGAGCTAATAATAAAAATATTCCTAGTTTAGAGGTTTCTACTGCTCCTTTGCTGGCTCTTCGTCACTACTACTAATCACATTATATCACTTAAAGTGGCAGGAAGTGAGGTGATGATGGCGTTACGAATTAGCAGCAACCTTATTCCGAATCCAGTATTGTCTGCAAACTAATGGTTTCTGCGGAAATAGATGACAGGAAATGCCTCTTCTTTAAAGATATAAATCCTTTATTATGCGAGAGCATATGGATATCATATACAGTATGACGTTGGGCTTTGGCTGTACCAAGAACTTCTTAGTTAATGGAAAGGACAAGGATGGTTCAAAATGAACTGGTTTCCTTATGGCGCGCTATCATTCTTTTGGAATCCGGTTAGGTTTCCTTTTGTGACGAAATCCACTCAAGAAACCAAAAAAAGTGAATACCCACTGCAAATAAAATCTATGCATCGAAACCCACATGTCATAAAAATGGAAATACTACGTCCAGTTTGACTACTGTTGAGTTGATTGCTTATGCTTATGACTTATGCACTTATAAAAATTTCGCTAAACGAAGTTCCTCAGTCTAATAAAGGATTCTATACCAGAAGGTCGTTTGTATTCTTGGTCGTATTACCAGTGCTGCTAGTAAAGATATGCAGAAATATTCCCTAAAAACGTTTCCAGAATGCAATCAGTAGTACTTTTTTTGGAACTTATACCATGTTTGAATTTGGATTTTGCCATGCATGAAATTTCAATATTATATGTACAAAACTTGAAATTTCAAATACGAACTAAAGGAGCTCAACAAAAAGTGTGACACTCTCATATCCTCCTTTCACTGATTCATTTTCGCTTCAAAGCATGTCAAAATGAAATCTTATTCGTATAGTATTCTGTACTGGATGACATTGTCATACTAGTCATACAAAGATTCCCAATACCAGTACCAGCATCAGTCAAGTTTAGAAGTGCAAACAAATAAACCACCACCATATTCCGATTCTTTATGTACTTATTAGGAATTTTTTTGAAAGAACTGCTAGCAACAAATCTATTTGAAGCAAAACGTGTTATTTGTCTGTCACCGTTGTTGAAATGTGACAAGAGAGATACTCCATTGCCTATCGATATTGGATCGTTTTCAATGTACACTTCGTGACTGGATGAAATTTCTTCAATATCATTCGGAAAGTAGCACGGTTATTTGCCTAAAAGTACGCGTACAAAGCGGTACATCTGGTACCGTTCAGCATCAAATCACTTCAAAACTTTGTGGAGTCGAAAGGAATCCAAGGGAAATCCAATTGACAAGCATGAAACGCTAGTAAATTTCAAAAGTGAAGCTTTTCTTATTATTATTCTTTTATCACAATAGAATGATATCCGAATAATACCCGCCTGCTTTAGTTGCAATGGATTTCTAGAATCCTGCGCGACATTCAGCTAGTACTAATCTGTTCCTGATATGACAATGGTGGTCCCAACAACTAACAGAAATTTACTTTTTTGAGAAAATATTTCTAAGCCAATGGTACAAAATGGGGGAAAATGCGCACCCTAGAAAATCTAAATATGTCATAAAAAGGAAGGACGCCATTCGAATGTACCGAAATGCCCCAAGATGCAGACTTATAGTGGAAAAGCACTTTTTCCACAAATTCAAATGCCATACCAATTTCTTTGCTTTACTGAACTGGAGTAAATACGACAAAGAATTGTCTTCATTTCATTTCTTATGTTGTCAAAAGTACCAAAATTCATGGTAATAAAATGCGGCAAGTGTGATGCTAACTTCTGAAATAAGAGAAGATAGCAGAAGCAGGCGGTCACAAAACACAAGTCAAATGTTGACTTCTCCTCTTTCAAAGATGGTTATTGACATTGTAGGAGAAAGGGTATGGTCAAAGGATGTCGTAATAATATTGAGATGTAGAAGAGTGGAGGAGTTACCTCATCATTTTCCTATTTCATTTCGTATGCAGACATAAGAGAATAATGCTCATATTTTGATGTCAATAACCGTAAGAATAAGAACCATACAGAGTTAAAAAGAACTTGTCTCGTTATGAAATTGCTTTTTTCACTTTCACTCCATAAGAGCTTCATCCTAAGATCACGAGTTCACGACGACCGTACCAAGAGATGTTTTCTCCTGTCACTTTAAGAGAAAGTTGAGAAAATGGATTGTAAACATTTACTCACTCAGTTACAGAGCTTATGACAATTCCATATTGTATAGTATATAAATAATATATGACAGGTCCTAGGCTTTAACATCGTGTAGAAACCTACAAACCGCAAAATAGCTCAGCTCTCAGATGATATGATGGGAATTCAGGCCAATCGTAGAGAATCGTTGGGGTCTGTTTAAATGGTTGCACATTTTTTCTGGCTTGTATCAAGCAAAGCTTTAGACAGCATTCCAAAGCCAAATAAAACTTAACGTAAGACTGGATGAAGACAGACTACAGAAACCAAACAGAACCCTTCATTACGCACCAATAACTTTGCCATTGAAGATAATATGCCACATATCAACATATCAAGTAGAAATAATAATTATATACTGTACACATGTCATGCAAATTTCGTACCACGCAGAACAAAATCATGTTTCATCATCATTAATATATTTGGCTTTAATGTAAATAGTTTTGGTAAGCAGTTAGTCATGCAATTCCAGTAGTGTTTTTAAGCTCTTACATTTTGCAACGTATATTATTCTAGCATATGGGATTTCTCTGTTCTGCTGTCAGTCACGTTATAACTGCAGTATGCGTTATAACAGTAAGGTTACTGCAGAAAAAAAACAAGATTCAGGGCTAGATCCTTCCGAATTTTCTAATTTTAGTCTGCAACTGTAATTGCCGAAGGGTAAGAGACCTTTGGGTTAGACCTTAATAGTTTAACAAAGCAATTACGAATTTATTAGTCATTAAGTGTTTCTTGTACCCATAATAATTAGCAATGACTTAAAAGTAGAGTAGTTGAGTAGTTATAGTCTTTTTAACGATTCTGCACTAGTGTATCTTTGTTGGAGGTGCTGTTGAGANTTAGCAATGACTTAAAAGTAGAGTAGTTGAGTAGTTATAGTCTTTTTAACGATTCTGCACTAGTGTATCTTTGTTGGAGGTGCTGTTGAGAGCAGTTGTTTTCGTGAAATTTTTCTTCACTTCCTTAATGACACTGTCAAGTTTACTCCGAGCCTAGTATTACAATAGTATTTTTTAGACGCTGGGATCCATTGAGGTCAGTAATAAGCAATTTGTGTCGTCCATCAAGTAATAAAAAAGCTGTAATTATTTAAAGACTGTAGTACTTGCTGAGTATTGATCAAAATCTGCCAGAGTATCCCTTCAGCAAAAAAATAGAGTTTGAGATTTATTTGCTAAGGTAAACTTATTTATTTGTCAATGTAGGCGATTATATGTCTTTTAAAGCCCGTATGTGTAAATCTTGCAAATCAAAAAGTTCACATGTTTCCACCAAGAAGGTCAACGGTTCCACCTGTCTATAATGCATGAATATAAGCTTATGCCACTTGCATTTTATATTTTGTACATTAATACAAAAAAGGATGAGTGTAGAATGTGCGCTTACTTTCCACACTTCCTCATTTTTGAGTGCTTTGGCATAAATAAAGCAATGGTTGCTTCCCACACCATTTCCCCACACATTTGTTTCCACTTCCACTTGGCCTTTGAATTTTACCTTTTTTCATAAAAAATACAACACTTGACAATAGTGTGTTCTTCATGGTTTCGCATGCCCCCTTAAAAGTAGCGTATTCATGCATTTCCCCAACATTTAAATATTCTTCCGGCCAAAAAAAGCACTAGCAGGGAGCTCCAAAATTTTATCTTCTATATTGAAAACAACAAGGGAATATCTCCGCTCCTTTGCGCCCATTTAGCCCTCCATTACCACCCGCAGAATTCCATTATTGCATCTTGCCGCATATCTCAGCCACACATGTAACATTTTTCTCTACACTCTTCACTATACGTATCTACAATACTCTCTATTGTCTCTATAAAGTCCTATTTACATTTTACTACTCAAACTTGCTGTTGCCCTCTTCACAACTTATATTTTCTGCTCGCTCATCTCTCCAGTTTTAAAGTTGAGAGGACAGCGAAAGTACCAGGCTGGATGCTCTTTTCCGATGTACTTTCATAATGACGGAAGAAGCGAAAAGAGTGATAAGAGAGAGTGTTAGTGTGGTAAAGTTGAAGCTACACAGGGAAGTAGAAATCCCCTCAAGAGTTTTCATTCCAAAATGTACGCTTTCATTCACAAGGAAAAAAGTTTTTTAAAAACTAGGGTGAGCATATTCAACATGAATATTCTCTGTGTCTAGCTGATGTAGCACATTACGCGATGGAATGATCATTTCCAACATAACTAACATCCGCTGGAGGATGGGAGACAGAAATTATTTTTATGGTGGCTATAAGAACAATGCTGGTTCATTGGAATTATTCCATTTTTTGCATCCTTTCATTTTAAGCATTCTTCCTGTCTTCTTTCCTCTCGATTCTGGGGAATCCATGGGATTTTATTTTCCTAAATTGTTTTCTTGAGTGGGTAGTCGGTAGGAGGGGAATGGTATGATAACTATCATGCATAATACGATTATTGCTGTTGTGCTGAAAGTAGAGATAGAAAAAAGAATTTTCATGATTGTACTTATACGAGAGTTTAGCATTAGAAACTTTCACCATTTACCGCCCATTTGGCAAAGGCATTGTTCGCTTCTCAAGCAGCATATGGGAAGTGAGCTAACGTAAGGTATAAACATGTAGACATCTTTCACATGTCCTTGTGGAAATGTCGGCTTACAAGAAAATAGTGGTTTGTTGTACGCTGTTTTTTTTCGATTCGAGGTCACTTAACGGGGGTAAATTCACATAAACACATCGCTGATGCTGCGTATGGAAAGAAGGATGGGGAAAAATATGGTACCCACTAAACAGTGTTTGTTTGGGGGTGATGGAGAAGTAGTTGATGTACAGGGAGAAATGAACGTGCCGTTCTGTGCGGAAGGCTTGACGTATACATGAATTTGGTAGATTAGTTCGTCCATACATTCCATTCGGACGTAGACACATGGCCTGGACTTGAAGACTCCATTCCCTCACAAAATAAATGTGAAATGCATTCAATGAAAACATGAATATTGAGGAGATGAAGATGAAACCTAGTTCCCAGCAGCTGCACGGCTTTTCATGGTATGGAGTTTTAGTTCTGCTGTTCAGAGAAAAGGGAAGGGAGACAAAAGTACATTGATACGTTTTTATATGGGGTAGATCCACATATCAAGAATTTTTGCGGATTCATATGGTGTAGTGAGGAGTATTAGTGGCACCATCAACATCCACTTATTTCGTCAAGATAGATTGCCGAGTGGGAAAGGGAGCAAGAAAGGTGATGGGAGTCAATGCTGTAGTAGTAGAGTTAGTAGAGATGTAAACCCACGTGATGTGATGTAACAATAAGGGAGATTCCTCTATGATGCTTGGTAGTTAATGCTAGTAGAGGCATTAAATTCTTCTACCATTTTTCTTTGAGGTCTCGCCTAGCCCCTATGGCTTCACGTGGAGGTTGCTTTACGGAGAAAGTTTGTACAGGAACTTTTGTGAGCCGTTTTTTTGCTGTGATGCTATCCATGTGCGAGAAAGCAGTTTTTCTATGCAATGCAAATTCGAGGTTATTTTGTAGTAAGCCGGCATGGCCACCACATGCTGAAAGCCAAGGAGCGTAGTTGCTTTCCCTTTTGAACTTTTTGCAAAAGGAGCAAAATAATGTCTATTGTAAAGATTTTCGGGGTTACCACTGCTCCTACTTCGTTTTTCCTTTGCATTGCCAACTTTTCTCGTAACGGGTTAGAGTAGTAAGATGTGGAAAACTGTTGTTTACTTCTTCACTTCTGCTTTCTCCCGGACATAAAAGCACCATTCAGCAAGTGAAGGAACAGTAGTGACATGTCCAAGTAGAAATTGTGTGTGTAGTAAACTAAGTTATCATTTACTATGAACAATATCCTACAAATGTTCATATGCTCTTGCATTAGAAAAGAGGGTTTTAAATATTCAAATAAAAATGTACCTGCGCGAGGATATATTTTCTCATGCATAGATAACTAGAGTATGTAGAAATGGATGTGAAAATTGTAAAAAACTGGTCCGTTGTGGAGTGTAGAACCTGTGTTTAGCCTTGGTTTACCTTTAATAGTAAAAGTACCACTTTGCCCATGCCGGAACCCATTAAATAGCGACATACATACACAGAGGTGGAATCTACAACTGATATGTTGTTGATGATGATGGTGGTAGGGAGGTGGAGGAGGAATGCTTATAAGGGTTGTAGTAATACCGAATGTAAGTAAAATGAAGGAAAAGCAAGGAAGAAAAGAGGACGGGATGAGCGATCGATATCGTTGTGGAGGAAAGTTAGCTTGAAAAGTAGCTCTCTATAAGGGAGAAAGTCTTGGGTGAAAGTAAAGTCTAGGGTGAGCGCATATCCACACGTTACGACACATGCTTTTTCTCTATACATGATTTTATCCCGTCACTTTGGCTCTTTGTCGATATAAAATGCAATATATATGTTCATCTGGCCCAAAATCCCATTATAAAAGTAACAATGTAGGAATATGCATTGAGATCTTTTGTGAACTATTGTTTGAACGTATATGGCTAGGAACATTTGTACCTATATCCCTACAATGGAAGACTAGGGAATTCTACTATACATGCACGTTCTTTTTTAATCAGAGTGCGAAATGAAAGGATGGCACTGTTTATACCAGTAGCATTCATCCGCGTTGTAGTATAGTGGAATTGCATTATTGTGGAAAGATGCAGCAGCCAAAATGGTAGTAGAGCTATGACTCTGAGGCAATCACAATCATCCCAGTTTTACTGGGATAAAAGTGTAACGGTATCAATAGAAAAACGGCACTGAGGAGTTTATACCATTTCTGGGAGAGTGCAACAATGATATACGTATCACGAAAGGTTTACCCCGTTAAGCTTCAACTTTCACTCAGAATTATACCCAGCTCGGCAAATACATCATGCTTGGCTGATTTCCCCTTAACTATGCCCGTATATCTGTAAATCCTAACTAGTTTACATTGTCAGGCCTGTAAAATGCCTATGACTAAGGTTGTCTCTTCTCTTTCTAGTCTAACTACGCAAAGGGAAGAGATATTTTTGTACGCGGAATCGTTAAAGAGATTCTCGTCGACTTTTTGTGGCATGATGTATTGGTCAGGTTTTTTGGCAAAAGTTATTGGAAATGTATGCACGAATGGTAACGTTATTTTGCCCCTTTCTCTCTGACTGATCCAATATTTACCAGGATTGGACAAAGCACAAAACAAGATAGAAACAAGTGTGGGTTGAATAGAAGAGTCGTGGATAAATGGCTGGATGGATGTGATTTTACGTAATACACACTTCGTGTGATTGCATAAATTGCGTTGGAAAGTACAGAAGAGGAATGTTATTTGTATCCTTATTTTCGCACATGAATGACTTTCCAAGAATTCGTCTCAACAAACAGCCAATCAAAAATAATAAATACATGGGTAGTGGCAAAGTTAGTCAGTGGAAGGAGACACGGTCGAAAATTGCTCGAGTAAACAAAGTTAAATGGGCGCTCAAAAAGTCGAAAAAGTTTTCCTCGTAATTACCAAAAAGTTTTCCCTGGATTTCATCACGTCTAATGTGTAAACTCATTTGACTCATGTTTTATGTTTCCTATGTTTTAGGACACTTTCTCCTCCTGGCTTGGGAAAATGGAACAAAAAGCTCGCCAAATTATACTCTAACTAGTCCATGGTTCCGGGAGTCACATCAGTTGTGCTATCTTGAAGCGTACATTCAAATGCACAACATGCAGACCGTCTCGATGAAAGTTGTGATTGAATCAAATTTCTCAACTTTTACACCCCTGTCAAAACTCGGCAATGGATTGAATAAGTAAGGAGCGACTTGGCAAAATTATATTATACAGGCATGGTTATGCTCATTATGGGAAACTTTCAATGAATTTTTTTACCAGATGGGAGCGTCTCAAACAAATGATTGGTCGTGTGAAAGAGCCATTCCGAATCGTGCTGGAAGTCGACAACCATACCAAAATCCCCTCATATTTTGCCATTGATGATATCCGTCTAATTGACTGCTTTCCAAGTAAGTTCTTTGCTGTTCATATAATAACTATAAATTATTAATTATTGAGGCTCATACGCAATACTGTGTTTTTCAGTTTTCTCACGCTATATCACTGTCACCACTAGTCGATTAATTAAAGGTCCTAACTATTTCATTCAAAACTTTTCTTACTCTCACTTATCCTCGACAGGTAACAAGACATGCAAGACGAGTTGCTCGGATCGTGAGTTTCAGTGTAATGACGGAACCTGTATTGATCGTAATCGTCTTTGTGATCTCAGCAAGGACTGTTTGTATGGGGAGGATGAAGAGCAAGACTGTGGTAAGTGGTTGTGAACAAACTCGTTGAACCTACAGCAGAATAAATATTACCGTTTACTTTTTTAATTAATTAAAAAGCTTCTGAAAAAACATATACTTACTTTATGGTAAATTTTGAATGTAATATCTCAGTCACATGCAAATTTGGCTGTGGTGCCACAATCCACGCGAAAAAAATACAGTTTTTTAGACTGGAATAAAACCAGGATACACTAACAGGAAGACAGCTCAGAGGCAAGACAGAGGAGAAAGCGGATGGAGACAGGAAACACTTTTATATTCACATGGTTGCCTCCATGAAGTACTTTACTTCTTGCTATAAATACGGAGTATATATAACATGTACAAAAAGGATATCATAATAGTGGGAATTTTTTTTCACAAGCTGCACATAATTTTTTTCACTTTCATCATCACCAACACCACGCTCATACAAGTTATGCACATAAGTCCTTAGAGTATCATATGAGTCCATTTGTATGAGAAGCAACAGTAGGCTCCACTAGTGGGCTTGTTCTTATCGTCATAACTTACGACAACAATCATTACACTCTACGGCACATTTATCTTTTACAACTGGCAAGTAAACTCTCACAGTCAACAGCAAGAACCACCAGCCACTGTGGTGTCGTCATCCCCGTTGAACATGTAGCTAAACAGAGTGAGAAAAACTGCAACAAAGGCAGCACGGCAAGTGGGAATCATGTGTTCATCCGCTAGGAGGAAATGAGAATGTTGTTTATAAATCCAAGTGATGAAATATACTTTTAACAAAAACAGCCTGGATATCATCTCATCATACAAATAACATATTACATAATATATTTCTTCTGGAAATGAGTGGTTTAGTCGTCTGCATTAAAACCCGTCGTGTAAAATGTTACAGGAAACGATCCTGATGAGTTTTTTTGGTGGGTTGGTGGATGATCATGTGATCCAGATCACTTTTTAAACGACTAGGCATAATCGACAATCTACAACCCAGCTAAATTGTTTTGAGTAGTTAAAAATGGTATATGTTGCTATAATAATCTCAAATGGCTTCATTAACCGTAATTGGGTCTGCTCTTTTGTGACAATCAATCGTTGATTTCATCTTGAACGTGTAATAGTATTTAATCAGAGAATGCGACGTGCAAGGGTAACTTTCGAATTGCTTGCGTATGCTTTAAAATAAAATCTTACGAAAGTTGACAACTTTTAATACTTGCATTTCAACTATTTAACTTTTAAACGAAGGTGGTGGCACTTCATAACGCATGATTGAAAACAACGATTAACATGGATGGCAAAATGGAAGTTTTATTAGTAAGTTTGCCGTGTAAACAAGACGTGAGTGAAAGAGCAAGCGAAGCACTTTTGTAATGAACCAGGAAAAGCCCTAATAGAAGAGTAGTTAAGCCGATTATTTCATGTTTGCTGTCTATCTAGTCATCCAAACGAATTTTTGATAAAACAACGATGATTTTTTAAGTAAATCTTTTTACGGAAATTTTGAAACGAATGCTAGCAAATGTCTATGCTTTTGCTCACAAATACGCCATGCATGTTTCAGTAGCCACACAAGAATTATTCCACAAGTATACGTATTTTAAAATAATGTATATATCTAGCTATCCGAATCATTAGATTACTATACCCATTTAGTTTTTCATATATTTTCAGTTAGTCAAGCATAATTTATTCGAGATACAGAGGAGAAAAAAGCCAAACTCTGCTTGAATAGCCGAGGTCACATAGGGCACAAAACCATTTTCTGGAAGAGAAAAGGAATTCATGCGGAAAAACAAATGTCATGTGTAACATCTTTTCATTCCATTTAGTCGGTATTAGATGTAAAAAGTTGGAACGTGACAGCTTTTCTAATCACGCACATGTAAATGCACAAATCTCAGGGTTGGTGTTGTTGTGTCCTATCACCACCATCGCAAACCTAATCGCTGTTTTCATCTACACTTGGCTGGGGTTTTTTGTCAGATCACTTATTCGTATTCACATTTACAGACAACGACTCTTTCATTTGGAAATCTGTACAGTGCGACTGCGTACTTATTCCGATGAAAACATAAATTTACGAAGAATTGACACTGTTCATGATGGGTACCTAAATGTACTAATTTCCGTCATAAAAATACAGTTTTAACTAGCACGCGATGCGAAAGTGAGGAGTTCCTGTCTTGCAAGCTAGCCTTCTACCAAATTCATTTTTTAAACCGACGTAGGCATTCTAATTCTTTCGACGACACCATAGTTTAGAAGTTTGTCTTGTCTTGTCTTTTAAAATAAAAAATTCCAAGATGTGATTGGCCAAACATGAATATCCTTATGCGATCATTTTGTCGCCTGTAATTTGCTTCAATTTGCCCCAAAGGTTGCACTTGTATTGCATGCCGACATGCGATATGAGTAAAGATTTTTAATCTGCTTATAAAATTATTCAATACATAAGTTCATACATATTAGAAGCATGTTAAAAGCGCTAGCACTAAAAAAAAAGGATTTCCCAAATATCCAATCTTTGCTAAAACTCTAGTAATTCAGTTTTAATAAATGTGTCGCGTTCAAAACAAATAGTAAATTGCGTATGTGAAAGTCGTTTGTCACAGCTGCAAATCTTATGAAAATGCCTCTTACAAATCTGTCGCGTCCCTGAAAAGCATAAAAACAAAGAGTGAACAATATTTTATGAATAGTTCTCCTCTTGATTCATTATTGTGGAGCAGGATGCATGTTTTACAAGTGCTTGTGAAACTAATGCAAATCAAACAGTCATTACGACAAAACGAAAGAATAAATACACTTTACTATAAATACATACATCATAGTTGGATGGAAAGCCTTTAATATTAATGTAGTATTCGTTGAATATCAAATCTAGTACCGGAGCAGCTGCTGCATTTTGTACTTTCACTACTCTCGCTGAATCTCTCGTTACGAACATGGCCGATATTTTCCTTCCTTCTGGCTTTAATATTTCAGCACGACTTTATCTTTCCAGTCTCTTAAGCTGCAATGAATGCTCGGTTATTTAAGCTGTGCCAGGCCGTTTGTAGACTGCTGCTACTACGAATTTCGAGCAGTTTATTATTCTCCTCTTGTGTGACTACATTGTGCAAGTAAAACTTTTTGCAATTTGATTTCCCCGTGAATTAGGTCGTGGTAAAATGAAAATGAACGCAAATAATAAAAACATTTTTTTGTACTATGTAAATTTTAATTTACAACGATTCAAATATGTATGCTCTTGTGTGGCGTGGCGGGGTATCGACAGTTGAATGTATGCTAAGTAACTTCAGAGGGTGTTCATCATGGAAAAGAATATAAGCAGCTTTTTCATACGAGTATTCTGTGACTTGTCTGTTTGCACTCCATTAGAAAGATCTTTCTGGCTATCGCGTAAATAATCACTTATGGATATTTGTATTATTTAACAGAATTTGAATACAAATTGATGATAAGCATACAATTAGAAATGTAAAGCCTGCAATATGATTTAATTCAGAATGCACTTTTATCATTACTAAAAAAAGTCGCCCATGCACAGCGTGTTTTTTAAATTTTAAATTGTGGTAAATACTAATGTTCAATACATGCAGTACTGTAAATGGGATTCAAGAAGGTGAACTTTTTTGTTCTAAAAGAGTTGTGCATTCACAATCTCACAGATATTCCTGAATTTGGCAGAGACTTGTGAGCATTTCATTTCGGGGAATTCCTACATGAAAGAAAGGACAAAAAGAATAATATTCGCTCCATTAACTTTCAATTAAATTCTCATGAATCCTTATGCTATCACCATCACATTCAGAAGCCATTTACATCACTGTGAAAGCGGAGAAAAGAAATTCAACCTAATATATAAGTCAGTTTTCTGGACTGGTTTGCACAATACACAAATTCAGTTTCTCTTTCCCAGATTTACGCTTTTCCCAGATATATCCTCTTATAACAAATGCATTTTACAGTCAACTCAGCGGTATGTGGTCCACTTCAAAGTCAATTTTGCCTTTGTTGAAAAGGTGTTGAGACGATGAGTCAGTTACCCGAAATATTACCTTAGTGGACTTCCCAAAATGCTGAAATGGATCCTCGAATTTGCATGTTTAGCTATATCAATGCCTACTAATGAGTAATCAAAGGGGCTTTTAGTCATTTTGAATACCGCATTCTTCTTTAACTCCTTTTAAAATGTAAACATAATATTTACGTACAGCATATATATATGTTTATTCAATGTCCTCCTGTGTGTCCGTTTGCTGGATCATTTTGAGTTAGAAATGTTAAAATGAGTAAATTACCTGTACTGTGATCATTTGACGTGAATTAATAATATTATTACAATGGATAATCACTGGTATATTTCTTCATATTAATAGGGCGGCGTCCTGAAAACACTTCCTGTACATTCGAGGTTGACTGGTGCGGCTGGCATTCGGTGAATGATTCAAAGTATAACATAACGTGGGATCGAACAAACAAGCAGTCTCATGAATTAAGTGGTCCAAGAAGCGACCACACCTTTGCTAATACCACAGGTACGTTATCATATTAACGAAATTTGTACGAGAACTCATGGGAATTGGAGAAAGTGAGTTGTTGCAGGAAAGTTTCTTCTTTGAATTCGAACTTGTTCATAAAGTTTGGTGGATCAAGTTGTTAAGCTGTTTGCTTACGGTTTGTAATTCGCCGAAATAGCAAATTGGAAAGTAAGATTTATTGATTCTTTTGCAGTAGTCTACCTATGCATGTTCACAGTAAGGAAGGGTCATATGTCAAGATGCGATTCTGCCGAATCGGCCGCTATTTTTTCAAATATCCGTCCAATACACTCACCCAACTTTTTATTAAATTAATCGCTACGAAATATGAAGGATTTAGTAGAAAAGTTAACGTATATAACTGTAGAAAAGGCATATTGTGGCGAATACTGCACATATAAAATACATAAAAAAACTGAAGTCGGAGGTTGCGTAAATATGTGATTTTTTATTGCTCTCACTTACTCATTTTCTTTTATAGAAAAGCTTAATTTACTAATCGAACCATACCGATACATTTTGCAATGACAGCAGTCGTATAATTAGAAACAATTATTATAAAAGTCACAATTCTTTTTGACTTTATTTTCCAACATTGAACGGATATCCTTGAAACAAACTTGTTTATTTAGGTAACTATCTTTTTGTGGACATGAAAGTACGTAACTCGGATTTCCACCGGACAGTCCTCCGAAGTCCTGAGTTTGCTCATCCCCCACCATACAATCAAAACGCGAGTTCACCCTATTACCAAACCTGCCAGGTAATGAAGTTATTATTTCTATTATCGTACATTGCCGAAAATGACCCTTAGTGAAGCAACTTTTATAGCTGTACAATCTAATTTTTCTGAAAGTCAGCAAAGCCCAATGTTTTTCTTTTATACAGTACTCTGTCAAGAAATGTACTATCCTAAGGGTAAGCGTAATTGACCGGCAACCTTTTGCATCTTGCGTTCTTTATTTTTACAGCTCCGTTTTTTCTACCATATGTTTGGACCACATGTCGGATCTCTAGATGTAGAACTGGTAACGAAGAACTCTCGAAATCCTGGGACGAAACCATATCGTTTTTGTGAGCGCGTGGGCAACCAAGGAAATACATGGCATCGAGCATCTTGCAAAATCCCGAGCTTCAAAGGAAGCAAAAAGTAATTTAAAACGATTATTTCCACTTATATTCCTTCCCTCAAGCATGTACCACCGCTTTCACTTACTTAAGCACGTTGTCGTCTTTTTACACAAACACGCAAACTTTAAAACAGAGAGTGCCCTTGTATAAATTCTTTGAAAAGGATGTTCAACATCTCAGATATATGCAATAAGTGGTTCTTTCTTTTAAAAAACGAAAAGCTGCTGTCGCTCAGCAAAAAGATCTTTTCAAGTTGTACACCCTTATTTCTCGTCCTCCGTTATCTATAATATACGCCTACTCGTTTCTTTCCTTTTCATCGTTTTGCAAGCACAATGCACACATTTAACAAAGGCTGAAGAAGCTCATTTCTACCTTTTTCACATTTTTCAGGTACTACTTACAACTCACTGCTATACGAGGAGTGAGAGGAGCTCAGGCTGATATTGCTATAGATGATATTTCCCTTAGTCCGGAGTGCTATGGAATTGGTAAATTCATATATTTATTTTGTCCACACGTTCCTCTTGTCACCTTCAGGCACTCATTTCCTAAAGCTTGAGCATTTTTAATAATACCTTTTGATCCGCTTTCCCCCGTTTATTGCAATTTTTCATCGTGTCTTGTTTGTTCAATGAATCTGGGGAAAGGAGATTAGAAAAATGGGCCGTTGTGAGTGACAGATGCTGATAGTTAGCTGTTCCTTGTTTAGTTTGAGTATCGTTTCTAATAGTTTGTTGTGCCACTTGAACGATATATATTCTTTGTAAAATTTATTTGATGTAGCTAAAGCATTGAAGAGAACACTTTTTTAAAATGGCCTTGGAAATGTAAACAGATTGTTGTCCATACGAAAAACACGTAATGTAGTAAGCAAGCAAACTCGAAATAAAGGACGAAACTGTAGTTTTTACTGACAGTATATACTGTTAAGCATAAAACTGCTCTTTCTGGAAGAGCTGTTATTGAATTAATGCAAGTTGGTGAATGAGAAACTTCTCTAAATCCTGGAAAAGAACGGGTTCAAAGATATTTTGAGCGCTTGGATGAGACGTTAGTGAAAATATAAGGAGAAAGAGAAGATTTTAAGACTGAATATGATTGTAATATGATTTAGGAGTTCCAATACATGAAGTTGGGGACTACAATTACACAGCAATTCTCTTATCTGACCCTGAAGGTATGTTTAATTTTAAAAACAAAACATAGAGACCAAATCAGGTTGCGTTTTATTTGTTAGTTCGTTCTAAGTCTTAATATATTTATCCCCTTGTTCAGTTAACACGGAAAATCTTACGAGTAAGTAATATGAAAGTAATACAAAATATTATGTTTGAGGTTTGGAACTTTCAGAGTTGGTTGTGATTCTCACTATTTTATAAATATTACAGTGTCTATGTACAAGTTTTCAACTTGTAATAATACTGGACGCGCTGGACCGTCTCAGGACCAATGTAACGCGACATACAGTGGAACTTCGTTGCAGGACAAAATTAAGATTGACACCGTCCGGAACGGCGTTCAAATTTGGACAGTTCCCGAGTCGAAAAGTTACACGTGAGTCATTAAATTTCATTATTACTTTTCTCTGTTTTGTCTGTGAGATGCTCTTTTCCGACTTATGCTTCAAGGTTTCTCGTTGTAACCTTTTTAGAAGTCATAATTACAGGCATATTTGTCTGTTTGCATTATCTTTGATTATTTTCTAAAAATAGCAATCCTTAGTTTTACACTCGTCGACTCATCAAGCTGTCATAGACGTAGATTAAACTGTAAAGTCGCTAGCATCAAAAGCACTGGTATAATTAAACGTGTAATATGAATCATGCAAACCGTGTTCGCTCGCTGAGCTGCTCATCAAAGGTATAAATTAGTTCATAATTTGTTTTGTGAAAATCAGTTTTATTGTTAGGTATACCAGTATATACTTTATACTTACTTACTAACTTACAACTTAAGCCAAGGATGATACTCACAAACTTATCTATGTCCATCCACATGAGGTCGCATATTACCCCTTCCATCCATCTAGCGCATTGTTAAAACTCTGGGTTCATTAATCATTACCGTAAATAGCTAGGTTCGGAAGATTTGGTATTGCTAATTTGTGTTTTTACTACCAAGTAATTATTTGAAAAAATAGCAATGAATGACGAGGCTACCATTTGTGCAACACAAAACCAGGTATGATACCTGATTTAGTTATCCATTAATAGTAAAACAAGGTATCAATGTATGTCCTTCATGGAAGGAAAAAGTTACCAAAAGACACCTTTCAAAACAAGAGTTATATGGAACTCATTACTGCAACAGAACAAGCAGGATTAGAAACTAAAGCCTAATAAGCTCTAGGATTTATAATTTTTGGTTTATTTTTAAAATTACAACCATTTGCAATTCGCAGATCAAACAAAAATGATAAATTTATTGGTATTGAAGTGGAAGTAATCGATTTTCATTACATTTTAAGGGTATTTTAGACAAAACAGCTAGAATTTCTGCGACCTCAGTAAACTCAGACAATTATTATGTTAATTTATAGAAGAGATATTTCCATCCACCGATTAAGATATTTGAAGAATTAAACACGGTTACAGCGGATGATAGCATTTTGAATATAAATGTCAAGCTTTCGAAGGTGTAATCTTCCTTTATACTATAGTTATATTTTGGAATAAATGAAACAGTTTAAAAGGAATACATTGAAATACAATAAATGAATATAATAGTCAGTAGTCAACATGGCGCACAACCAGAAACCTTTTGGTTTGAGACCATCTGGTCTGGTATGAAGTTATCGTAAGAGTTGTAGATGTTCTGTTTTGAGTTTGATAGGCTATGATGTTTTTATTTCAACAATGTTTCCTCGTATCTGCGAACTTGTTTATGAAGTAGAAGGATTCTGAAATGAAGTATAAATAACCATCATATTGCCGTCATCCATTAGCATCGTCATATTATCATCAAAGAGGCATAGCGTAAGCGTAACATAAAGCTCAGTGAATCGGTTGACATAAATTGGGGCTCACAGCGGTATGCCGATTTAACAGTGGCAATCTTCTTGCCATGTGGCTCAATAATCCTATCAAAGGAACTACATACTATTCTGTTAGTTCATCATCTACAATCTACACTATACCTCTCTGCCTCAATAGAGAGAAACTCTATGCATGCTACTACCTTTGCTCGTGAAAGTGAAACGCATTCATCCTCACTAACACGAATGCCAACAGCATTTGAAGGATTAAATGTGTTGGAAGTTGGAAGATTTCATTACTTTGGTGAAAGTCAGTGGGTTAAACTATAACCTGCTTAGGTTCAATAGTCTTACGTTCCTGAAGATTGCTTGCCGCCAGGCAAGTAGAGAGTGGCTTAGCAGCACACAGTGATGCGTGTATATGTGTATGCTAGTTGGTTGAACTGGATAGGATTTTCACGAAGTCTAATATTCTTATGGATATTCATATTAATTCAGACATGGAAGAATGAACATGGATGTATAAACGTTGATCAAACCTTGCATATGTATATTTTGTTCGTGTTTGTGGGAGTCTTCTCAAGGAATAACTTTCACCTCTCAGGATCCCGAAATAAAGTCTGCAAGAAATATTCACATTCACATGATGCTCCATTGCTTACATCACTACCACAGTCATCTGTCTATCCTAGTTTATGTACAGAGGGTTAGCTATGTGAAAATAATTGGAGGGACTTCATTAGCTTTCAGGATATTGAATTTTACCGCAAAAATGATATTGATGTCTCCTGTGTATTCGATAGGTTTGCAGTTTGGTTGGAAAGGTCTAAATGATGCGTGGTTGATAAACGGAAAAGGGGAAAACTGTTGGTCTTCCTACGTAGCTTGTAATATAATTAAAGCTGCTATATTAAAAGCGGTTTATCATGTGCTAGACCATAAGCCGAGTCTGACCATTAGCTTATCCTATTTGGAGAAACTTTTCAGAGAAATATATTCTCAAATGATGTTGAAATGAGTATCGCATGATATTATGGGTATTCAATGGAATTCCCACATGATTTTTCGGTTTGTTGAAAGTAGAAACTAAGGAAGAGGTGAATTCGAGAGAAAGTTTGTTTTTGCGGTATAGTTTTAGGTAAAATCTGATCTGTTAGGTTGGTGAACATCGTATTTCACTTTGCTTCCTGTGAAATAAACATGATTTCAAATCTCAAGGGGATTCGTGCTTCTACTTTTGAAGTACATTCAGTCATCCTAGTCATGAGCTGTCAGCACTCAGCATGAGAAGTGAAAGCCATATTATTATATAGACGCAGCAGGAACTCAGCATAATATTTTCTGAAATGAATGCTCATAAGCATGCTATACACAAACGTAAATATAATCTTTAGCTAGCGTCTCCCTCGGAAGTTTTCCTATTCTGCTGTCTCACTCACAATTTTTCAATTGCTAGTTTAATAAATGAAAGATGACAGCTTATGTTATGCATAAACTGAACACTCCATTCACAAAAATAACTGTCTAAAGTTGCATGACTAAAAATAAACTTATAAAAATTGAGCTTGAGATTCACCAAGTTGAGCAGAGAGTGAATTAAGTACTGGTAATAATAGTGATTTGTCAGGATTAAAACGGCAGGGTTTTCTTAATCAGGCTAGACACATACGATACAACGTAGCTTACATTCTAAAGGACGTAAGGATCACCACGATATAAAATTACAGTTCAATTACCACACGACACAATTCATGCTTTTTCACTAAAAAACAAATTGAAAACTATATGTTGATGTCTCATTTTATGGTAATAAAGATTCTCACTTTATGACAACGTCTCTCACGACAGGATTCGTAATTAATAATTATGTATAAATCTGTCATTTTTCGGCTTTTTTAGGTTATGTATAAATTCAAGAGCTAGCTGGAGTCAGCGGTTATTATAATTTCAAACTGGATTCATCCGCCGCATTTGTATGTACGTGTACTAAGAGACAATGTGCATTATTTTCACCTCGTGAGGATTTTATATAAGTGTTTACTATCCATATATTTTAAACTGTGCATCTTCCATGAGTAAAATGTGTAAAAGCATTTTTCGAAAACATCTTTTTATACCTATTTATTTTATGCTTTTTTTGTATTTTGCTCTGTGTACTCTGGGTTCATAAATAACATACCTAGTAACATAATTGCTTGCTCTTGGGAGCGAACTCATTAAAAGGCTACTGATTTCATGGCACTTTAGGAGACTTGAAAACCTAAGTATACTTGGCTTATTTTTCCATATTGTGCTATTGTGCACAACGCGAACGCAGCGACGCAGCCTACCGAATAAGTACTTTGTATATTATACCGTTTCCATTTCTCTTGGTTTCAAAGTGATTATGATAGCAAGTTATATCATACCGTATTCATATACCAGTACTGCCTTACTCATCTCTGTTTTCTTTCATATTAGGCATGTTGCTGTGCTTTTCGACGATTTAGCTTGGAAATATTCCACGAAATAGAGACGGAACAATCCTACCTATATGTGTGTAGCTTTCTGCATGGCACAAAGTAAACTCGTCAGTTGCCGTAAACAGGTAATGGGAAAGAATGTGAGTTTGTAAAAAAGATCATCATTGGAGCATGCAGGTGTTTTTCTTACATGCTTATACTATGAACCATACATAAAGCCTATATGACTTTGCCTTCATAGTGAACTCTGCATTATTTGCTCATTTCTGCAAAACTTGCCCGTGAATAGTGGCTCTAGAAGAGAGTGTATAAATTTGTAAAGAAGAAAATGAGAAAAAACTTGGCATTTCTCAGGAGAGACAGAAAATTGGAACCATTTATCTAGCTTCTCCTTCCTTAACATTAGATGTCATAAAGCTTTTGCTGTGACTCTACATCCATATAGTGCTTTCACACCATACAGTTTTAAGCATGCAATATACTTTCTCCTCTATCTATGACTTACGTAAAAAGACACTGTCAAGGTGGGTGAAACTAACAAGGAGACAAATAAACACGGAGTAAAAATAGATACACATATCACGTTAACAAATATAGATGGACAGAATTATGTAGAGTAAAACTAGGATGCGTAAATCTCTGCAAAAGTATCAACATCTCGGAGGACTCGGCAGAACAAGGAAAAAAGTTAGCTAAAGGAACGAAATGCTTTTAGACTGACAAATTTTACGCCTAAGTGCGGAAGCACTGACTGACACAAAAGATGTGCCATTTGGTGATAGGAAGAAAAAGTTTTGGTACGGAGAGAAAAGCTGAAGATTTCTAATAATCATTTTTCTCAGTTTGAAAAGCTTGTCGCATTTTTCTGCTACAAATATATTTGCACACGTATGTACAAAAATGTATACAATTTTCATGCCTCAGCGCCACGTCTAAATACACTCCAAGGATGAATATTCCAATAAGAAATCCCTACCCTCCAATCCCATTAAAAATCAACTTTTTTGCTTTTGTTGAACATTTTCTAGTCATGTTTTCACAATAAACTCCACGTATGACTTGCTCCTTTTACCGTTATTATATTCATAGTGAGGGAATCATAGAATCGCTCATCGGTTTTAGGTCTTAGATAGAATATGGAATTTTTCACTTGCACACTAGCCATTTATTCTTGATTCGAAATAGAGGAAGAGGGTGGTTACTTAGCATGTATTTGCATGTGAACGCTCCAGGGAAAATACCAAGTTTACCAGCGAGAGCAATTTCGCGCACAACCTAAACATCCTTTTTACTTTCTTCCTGGCGCAATATTTGAAGTGTGATGTTTTTCCTTGTCTGTTTTTGGATGGGTAGAGCTCTGCACCTGTACTTCTATAAAAATAAAAATAAAAACGCTGACGGATGTACATTTTAAGGGAATTCTTTAAGTTTTGAGTGTAAAAGCGTTACAAACGTTTTGGTTCACTTTCACTAGATGGATGAAAGAAGAAAGGAGGAAAGATAAAAGTCAAAAGCCGTGAAAAGAAGTAAAGTCACAGATGTCATACCAGCTACAACATATGACTCCAATATGTGTGCTCCCCTTCAACTTCCAGATATTGCCTAACAGCAGGCACGTTCAATTACACTAAAGGTTTTATCCTTTCTTTCTATAAATATTTTTTCTGGGAGCACATTTCAAAATAGTTTTTCTCGAGAAATTGTGCATTATTTCCAGTTTCCATTTTCTGACCACCTGCTCTCTCCAGTTACCATAATATGCAATAGAAAGACTCTCCTTAACAATGCATTTCCTGGAGAAAAGTTTTCGTTGGTTCAATTGTCAAGATAACTTACGTTAACTCTGTATTACTGTGACAGTTTTTCTTTTATATTTGAAGAGTTTACTCAACCGACCTCTATGAGGTTCATTATATGCTAACAAAAAGTTAGATTTTACAATAGCCAAAAGAAGCACTGCTGTGGAAAAAATGTACAAAAAACCTTGCAAACTATATAGTGACACCATCAGTATCCTCTTACATGTCATTTCGCTAGCTTCACTTCCTTCTCAGGGTGATATTATATACATGGGTTTTACCTTTTACCAAGTCAAAAGATTCTCATCTCATTTATTGCCGTATGGAGGATTTATCTCTGAATGTGGTATCAACAATAGAGAGGAAGTTTGGAGGAAAAAATATCCTTCAACTAACAACCATGGAGCAAATTGCACTTTTACTATCTTTTGTGACTGCTAGTCATATGGTGAAAATACCATAGGAGAAGGAGGGGAGAAAAGCGTAGAAAATAAATATGGTGAAGAAAGGAACTAGTGAGGAAGAAGTGGCAAGAAGCAAGAAAAAGTAGCAAAAATCTGTTTCCTTCTTTTCACAACATATTACACTCGAAGAAAGAGACCATTGCTTCTCATAAGCGAGAAAGCTGGAAGGAAAAAAAAGCTCATAAGCCTGTACTCGTTGATAGTAGTAGAGATGAATGTGTAGGAGTATTACTTGAGGTATAAGTATAGATGCTTGTGCAAACGAGCTACTTTGTTCACTGAACAAGGGAGCACTCCAAACGAATTTCTCTGAAATATAAATTTTCAGCAGTTGATACTGATTGCCCCTCTCTTGTCCCAAGAGAGGTGTACTCTTTTGAGTGTCCCCACTTTTAGTCACCTCCTACTCTTTCAGGTTGGATGTTTTCTTCCACCTCGATCATGTACATGTTTCACTTAACTAGCTTAGGTAAGGCTGACTTTGCAAGATTTCTTAGAACTCACTAACGTACTGGCATGGGAGATACTCATATCTGAACCTGAAGATTTAGCTATGTATGTACATCATAGGATTTAAGGTAGTGATTCCATCAATATTTTCATATTTCAGAGGATGTGTAGCTGAATAAGATACAAGTAAAAATCCATTCCCATCCAATTTGCTTCATTTTATTAGTTTTCCTTGTCCCAAAGCTCCTGCTTGTTTGCAAAATCCCTTTGAATTATATTCATAATGGAAGGTTACTTGAAAACAAGTTTATCCTCTATTTATTGACATGGTATTAATTTTCCGCGTAACTTTCAAGTCTGATGGGTGCTTTTTGTGGGAGACAAATGTGACAATTAATCCAAAATTGTAAGCCACATTTGGCATTGTAACTGTAAAACCTGTTACCTTATTTTCTCTCTGGTATAAAACGCTAAAAGTTATGTAGCACGCACGCAAGTGACGCAAGCTAATAAAAAAATATGCTGATTGTAGAGGTCATTTTTCAATCGCTTTCTTTTATGAATTTGATTTTAAAAATTCAACTAATAACTGAAAAGGGGTTAGGTATAAGTTGAATTTTTTATATACTATTTGCAATTTAAAATATTTGCTCCCGGTTCGGAACTCGAAGCCAAGTTGTTTAAATGAGATACATTTTGGTTTCAAGAACAAGTTATTCTCTCAACCCGCTCTACAGATACTATTTTTGATGTTGAAAAGAATAGAAAAAGCGTTCGTTTACTCTCTCTGCATTATTATTCCTCTTTGATCCGACTTTTAAGAGATAAAACTTTATCCCTTTTAGTAGAATTGACAGAGCGTTAGGACTTTTAGAGTAAGGTTGAGTTGAGTTATTCTTAGTTTGTTAAAAAGCAAAACGTGAGATACAGAATGAAATCATCAAACTTTTTCTTTTCCTCTGCAACCCCAGTTCGCGAAAATTTCAGCTATGAATAATGCATCAACATTTTCTCCACCGTATTTTTCCCTCTTCAGTCAATCCTTTTCCAGTGAATTGGCTTGAAGTTGGTGTTTTTGATTCGTAGTGACTGACGTCCCTTTCTCTCTTGTTGAATTCAAACTGCATTTACTAACAAAAAGCAGAAGGTCGCATCTACATCGAAGTCACATGTCGTTCGTGTTTGCAGTATTTAAACTACCACTTTTATCCAGGCATGAGTGCACTTTAACATATTTTGTCATGCTACATCCCGATATGTTCGTTTCTTTTCCAATACTGTATAAAAGGTTGAGTTGAGTTATTCTTAGTTTGTTAAAAAGCAAAACGTGAGATACAGAATGAAATCATCAAACTTTTTCTTTTCCTCTGCAACCCCAGTTCGCGGAAATTTCAGCTATGAATAATGCATCAACATTTTCTCCACAGTATAGTTCGTGTTTGTAGTATTTAAACTACCACTTTTATCCAGGCATGAGTGCACTTTAACATATTTTGTCATGCTACATCCCGATATGTTCGTTTCTTTTCCAATACTGTATAAGTATCAAACCTAATAAGCTTTTCAAAGCATTAACATTGTGTAGAAAAACTTTCAATTACATTTTTTTGCATTTTTCTAGTGTACACATGCACGTAACACAAAAAAATCTTTTTGAGCGCTTGGAGGCTCCAGTTTGAGCAAAATTTATCACACGCAAAACTGGGCATTGAAGAAGGGAAATTTCAATGATAGAAAAGGTTGCTAGATGTTTGTTTGAATCTTTTGAATGTTGGACAGAAAAAAAGTATACATGTGAAATACTTCACCATGTGTAAATCCATTGAAACAGATGCTGCCGCTAGCGGGTGACGCTAATGTATTCATGTCATTGCTGTGGGGATTGGGAATTGAACGATCGCCTCAAATTCTCGTTAGGCTGGCGTAACGCAATTTCTTTGACTGGATTTGAGGAGTAAAGGAACCGTAAAGGGGACTTCTGTAAAGCCATGAGTATATCCCTTCACCTCGAAAACTAGCACTTGTACATGCATTGCATCTTATATTTGAAATGAAAAATTGGAATACCTATATTGCACATTTATGTGCAAACAGAGGGCTTGTAAACGTTGCTAAAATAATAGAACCTTGAAACAGTATATGCTCGCATTGTAAATTGGAGAAACTACGTCGAATGCTTTCGTTTCAATTGAAAAATTGGAATGGTGTAATTTGAAGGTACTGTGACAGTGAAAAGAGTACGTGTAATCAGATATAGGAAACTGGCATGCTTTCACTCATCATCAGTGAGGTGGTCACAGTTGCACGAAAGAAGGCCTATATATACGTACGTATGTATAAAAGTGTGTGTATAAAAAAAACATTTTTCTCTAGGAGGCTCTCTCATGCGTCTGGGTGTGTTTTATGTCAGGCTGTAAATCTTTTCTCATTCTCATTTTCACCCTAAAGAAACGAAGATAAAATGGTTTTATGCATGCTGTTGGGAGTAAAGTTGCTCTTCTGTCTCGTGTCTTGTGAGTTGAGAGTGTTAAAAGAAATTCAAGGAAATTCCATCAGCAATATCAGCGTCTTTTTACTTTTACTGACATTACGACCTGAGATCCTAGATTTTCTACAGCAATACTTTAGTATGTACGAACTGAACTACACACATTCCATTTTGAGTTTGGAATGGGCATAGATATCTGAAGGTAAATCTATGAAAATCTTTCCTCCCGCCTCTTCAGCACGAGTCGGTGAAAACGCTGCAAAAGGAAAGTAGTTTATGTTGCGAATTGGATATTTAGTATTATTATAAATCTGTAAACGTAATGTTGGCAATCTTATTTTTCCACTTGTGTAGAGCCTGCCACTTTTCTGTGTGTTTGTGTGAATGGGGTAGTTTAGTGTAATGAGAATTTGGATTTATTTTTCTAGGCTGATAGCCAAAGGAGCCAGTGGGGGGAGGGGAGCTATGCTCAACCAAATGACTTCCCACGGGTCCATCGTGAAAACGACTATGTACCTCCGGAAAGGAGAACAAATCTATGTTCTTGTCGGACAGGAAGGAGTCTCAGGTTGTGAGCAGGTATGTAGTTTACTCGAACACTTTTTTCTTCAATTTTTTATTCTTTGGCAAGCCACTTCAAACAGTTTCAGGAAGATTTATATGCACAGTGAGGAAATAACGGAATAATTATTGTCGACGAGTGTTTGCTTTTCGCGGACCACTTGTGAAAAATGCTTAAATGTGTGAACAAGATGTATTTAGTGTTTAGAACGAGGTGTGCAGATTAACACAAACTACTATTTGGTCAGGTATTAAATGACTACCGTTAAGAAAGGTTTACTGTGACAATAAGTCTCAGCTAGGTGCACAGAGTTACGACAGTTAGCGATTCATTTTTAACTCTTAATTTCACTGCGATTTAATGTTCCTTTTTGAACCAATCTTATTTGTTTGAGCAGTCTCGGTTTAAGTTAGCCGGGGAGTTCGATCGACCATGCATGAACAATACCAGTGATCCATCACCGCCAACATACTCTAGAATATTTCAGCGTCGAAGATCGCGGTCAGCGCCTCTGCCCCCTTCAAAGCCAATGGACCTTGGAAGTCTTGTTGAACTAAGCAGATTAAATAAAATTTTTAGAGGTGGAGACAGGTGGAGGTGGAGCAACAATTGTTTATAAGGTACTATCAACTATTTCATTTCAATAATATACCGAAAAATAAAACCTTTGTTCTACATTTTAGCTTCGTAATTTCTAAAAAATTGGATTTTTAAACCGATTAGATGAACGGAAAATCGTTAGTGCCCATTTTAATTGCAGCAGGGGGTGGCGGACTCGGTTATAATGCATCAACTAACATAATGCCCCATGGTCTTGGGTTAAATGTTTCCCTTCAACCTAATTCTGGGTTTACTCAAGCTTGGAGTGCAGGTATAGTTTGAAACTTTGCATTACGTTTGTCCTTTGAAAATGAAAGGCGTAGTTTTGTCATGTGAAGTCTATACATTTTCTGATTCCGTAAATCCTTATACGCAATTGATAAAGTGATAATATCATGCTGGCATCAAAAATTCTAGGTGGTGGGGGTGGTTGGGAAGGAGCAACCCCAAACGTAAAAGCAAGCAGTTCATCAATCGCATTAGAAGACATACGAAGATCAGTCCAAAAGGTGAAAGAGCGGGACAATGCCACAATGCTGATTTCAGCTGGTTTGTCTCTTGTTGACGGAGGTGGATTAGGTGGTTTTCCATGTGAGCAG